>OW679201.1:103883361-103924651 GCA_940337035.1 Agriotes lineatus
ATCTGTTTAGTGCATTTGCCACTTTGATAATTGACAAAAAAATTAGTCCGATGGTGTGTTCAATACACGAAGGTCTGCATACTTTTTGACAATATCATAAAAACTTCCGGTGAAGGAAAAGTTACAAGGCACCTTTGTTGTGGTGTGCGGGACAAATACTTGAATGCAACCATCGAAGAATTTTACTTCACCAATTTTCATGGCATAAAGTTTATTTGAATGGCAAGCCCCCATCACCCCCATTATTAAGGCAACCTGTAAACACATTGTCTTATTTAAAGTTAATAATAAATTAGCAAATAAATTGTTACCTTTGTTGCGAGATATTTACATCACGCGCTTCCTTAATAAAGTTGTTAATTTGGTCCCCACTAAATTCCTCCGACTTTTTTGGTTGATAACCTTCCGCCTTTCTTTTTAGCAGAGCACGTTCTCGCCCGTGAGACTCGACGTTCACGTTATGCTTTATATTGAGAGTACTTTTGAGCATCGAATAGTGAGTCCACAACGTTGATGATTTGAATTTTTCACTTATTTCCTTAAAGTAAACCAGCACAGTATCTTCAGAAAAGGAGGAAGTTTTGTTTTTTAGCCCATTCGTTGAAACTGTTGTACACAATTTCATAGTTTTTTCTCGATTGTTCTGGTAGCAAATCCAACGAAACTGCCTTTGCTGCATTTGTGATGTCTGGTGGAGTACACTGAATTTCATTTTTGCCGTCTTCTATGTCCATTATCCACCATAGCTTTTACACACAATGATAAAAATACTATTTTCCGGTTTTGAAAATCTAACGTACAATTTAAGGTTATGCCACTGCGTTCGCTCGTGTTCTAAACAATTCTCGTGTAATATGACCAGTTACATTGTAGCTAGACAATGGCCCCTTGTGTAAACTGCAAGCTTGCAACCTTGATAAGATAATAGCTCCTTTGTGTAAACTGCAAGTCTGCAAACCTTGAACGCACGTGGCTTCCTGTCTCACGCTTCCTTTTGGAGATAACGCTTATCTTAGTTGATTAGACATAGTATATATACAAGTAGTTTGCATCTTTTAATTAAGCTCCAGTCAGTCGATAAGTTCCAGTGTGTTCGTATCATAGCTAGATGTAAGATATTGTCCGGCGACTAGCTGTGTGCTTCCAATGTTATATTTCATTGTAAAATAAACGTTATTTAAAAAGTCGTTTCGGCGGCCTTTTAATAAAACTGGCCTACATTATACACTCATTACATAATATACTATTGTATACAATTTATAATTACAATAAAAAAAAACGACTTTCATGATACCATTATGCCTACTCAACAAAGTATCACACGTATTCAGAATCAGCAAGTTGTCTTTCATGAAATTTATCTTAACCAATAATAAAAGTGGCACAAAATCCAAAACCAAATCTGGCAACCACGTTTTGTACATTAACATAAAATTATCATTTTGTATAAAATGGGCATAACCTAACTTTTCTTAATGACTGACAGCATATTTACAGCGTGAAATTTATCACCCTGACATGGCCTCCTATCTGGCAAATAACTATTGAACGGTTTATAGCTGCAGTACTTTGTGGAATTGCCGGAATGTCAGAGGTAGATGGCCCTGGTTGTGGTTCTGCCAACTGTACCATTTTGGCAATTTTTTTTACTTTCGAGGGAATCCTCCACATATCCTTCGGCGATGTTTGACGATTTCCAACCTCCATGGCGTTTCAAGTCTAAAACTCCGCCACTCTGTGAAGCTAGTGCAGTAGCCGAGGTTCTTCGAAAACAATGTCCAGTAAAAAGGTGTGAGTTTTCAAGTTTTAAAAAGGAAGCAATTTTTTTAAGCATACTCCCAAATGTATTATGCCCAATCGGCTGCTTCGATACTTGCTCATTACGAACACCGAGGAAAAACCGTGACTGGTCTGCAGGTCTCATACCAAGGTACTTTTTGGTGATACGTATCCAATTTGGTTCAATTATTACAAACTGTCTTGAAGTTCCAGTTTTTGTATAAGGTATATTTACTCTAATAATGTCCTCTTTTATCTCTAAGGGCCGGTTTCTGAAACAAATTTTTAACTGACCGTTAACAAACGGGCCAATTAATTTAACTGATCCATAAAATTACGTCGGGTTTCTGAAAAAAATCTCCATTAATTTATAGGCCGGTTAACTAACTTCGGGTTCTACACTGAACTAATAGTTATCAAAAAATGCGATAGATGCGCTACTATCGCCGCTGTCAAAGATGACAGAAAATTCAAAACTTTTTTGTGTTTTGGGGTGAACTGTTCTTGTTAAATTATGGACCCCAAGCGAATGAGGGGAAGAAATTTCACCGAGGGGGAAAAAAACTTTCTCTTCGAGATGGTTACCACCAAATATAAGTCCATACTCGAAAATAAACAATCCGATGCGGTAATCACCGCAAGAAAGAATTTGGCTTGGCAAGAAATTTCCAGAGAATTTAATTCCCAAAATCAAACGGGTCATAGAACTGCTAAGCAGCTCCATGCGCTGTATGATAATTTAAAAAAAACAGCACGCAGTAATTTGTACAGCGACAAGGTAAGTGAGGGTGCATTTTTGAATGGAGTGAAGAAAACTGATCACAAGGAGGTGATTAATATTTTTTATTTTTAGAAAAATGCATACAAAACAGGCGGTGGTACATTTACACCGAAAAGCAGCAGCCTTGATCACAAAATTGTTACGGTGCTGCAACCTCAATTCGAACCACTCCAGAATAAATATGATTCAAGTGCAACGTACATTGAAACCCAACCCCAACCAAGTTATTCTACCACTAACATAATAGGTATTGTATTACACAATATATTATAAATACATTAATCAATGAAAACTGACTTCTTATAGAAAACTACAACATTGAGGACCTACCGGTTGATTATGAATTTACAATAAATGGTAAGAAATGAGATAAGTAAAAAACTGAAAACTTTTTAACTTGTTTTTACAGAATCATCTAATACAGCAGTGCCAGCAGCTGATAGTAGTCCATCACCAACTCCATCAGTTGCATCTGAAACTGCACCTTCTGAGCAGCAGATTCACAGGGCAAGGGCAGGCCAAAAACGCAAACAAGTTGGAGAGAAATCAGTGCCTAAAAAAAGAAGACCATGTGTAGACACTCTGTCAAACAGATTTGTGCAAAGAAAAAATTTCAAAGACCAACATGATGCAGAGTTGCAAACATTAAAAATAGATATATTAAACATTGAAAAAGAAGTAAAATCAAAACAATTAGCTGTTGTGGAACAACAGCTGCAGAACGAAAAGAAAATGTTTGAATTAAATTATAAAAATAGGTTGGAAGAAATTGAGTTTGAACGGAAAGTGCGGCAAATGAAATTAAACATGCATTTAGATAATAATTAATATAGTTTTGTTATGTTAATAAATTTACCTGAAAACAGTGTCTATTAGTGCTCTCCTAGCTGCATGTCCACCTGGAACATTGATTTGAATTACCTCATTATCTACATTTTCATATTCATTATATCAGTTCAAAATCATCTGCTTCATCATTTTGGTTAACGGCGATGTTATGCAGCACTGCAGTTGCCACTACAATTGTCAGTGTATTTTCCAGTTTTGTCCTTAATCCCAAAAAGAGACATGCAAACCGTCTTTTCCAACTCCCAAAACAACGTTCAATGCAGTTTCTTGTTGACTTGTGAGCATTGTTATAACTATATTCTGCTTGAGTAGTTGGATTTAGAAGAGGGGTCATTAAATATGGTTTACAAGCGTAAGCACTGTCCCCTAGTATGTATGATCCCTGAAATTCTCCTGCTTCACATCTTGCACTTAAAAATGAAGCATTCCACACTGTACTATCATGGGTAGATCCAGGCCAACGAGCCACAATATCTCTTATCAATAACTTTGAGTCACAAACAGCTTGCACATTAATAGAGAAATAATTTTTCCGATTCCTGTATAGCTCAGCATTGTCACCACCAGGTGTTATTATGGGAACATGGCTACCATCCACACAACCTACAACATTTGGAAAACCTCGCAACTCATGAAAACTTGTTTTTATAGCAAGCTTCTCTTGATCATTTTCTGGCATTTTTACAAAATGCGGACACATTTCTGCCAGGTGTTCTGAAACTCTTTGGACTACACGACACACCGTGCTTTTATTAATGCCATAGTCATCTCCAACAAGAATCTGGAATGCACCTAAGTATGGCATTATAAGATGATTCTGTATAAATTCGATAACAACATACCTGTTGCATAAAATCTCAAAGTTATAAGCAGCGTCATGGGGGCAATGTTATCCCCGATCATAGTGATAATAAATCTCACGGTTTCTTTGTAGAACCGATATCGGTCTCGAAATTCTGCGTCGCTGTATATCTCAAAAGGATTACGTCTTTCTCTAAACACTTTAACCCTCTGCACAGCCCCAAAAGGTCAACCAATTCCTCATCAGATGACGAACTGGAACTCTCGAATTCTCTCAGTTCCATTCTGTCTGAGCACACGCGTGTTAACTACTATCGAAAGTACGAAACTTTTAAGTTCTGAAAAGAACTGATTCGGTGATATGAAAGTAAATTTGAACAGCTACAATGCCAAACGACGCTAAAATAACGGTTTCACGGTTTGTTTATACTTTTTGACACTTCTAAACTGGGCTGTCATTTAATTTAACTGACCACATTGCTGCGTTAATTTAACTGTGTAAAAACGCACGGTTAAAGTCAATTTGACGTTTCAGAAACCCATTTACTGCTTTATGGAACAGTTAAACTAACTGGCCCGATAAATTAGTTTCCAGAAACCGGCCCTAAATCATGAATTCTCATTTTACAGAGCTCATCGCTTCTGCAAGCGCCTGCTACGCCCATAATTAAAGCAACCTTTAATTGGAAATTTTATTTTCAGAAATTGACACACATGTTACTTACTTTTATGGGAATAAATTCCTCATCCTGTTGATGATTTGTAGTGTTTCGATTTTTCTTCAAAATACTAAAACTGCATTTTCACTGATTTTTGTCACTTTTTTGGCATTACACCATTCCTTAAAGTTAGAATAGGCCTTATTATATCTATCTTGTGACTTTTCAGGTAATAAATTACTGACAGTAGCAAGGGCTGCAGCACGGATTTCAGGTGGGGTGCATGATAAGTAAAGCTGATAATTATATGCACTCAAATGTACGAAAATATGCGCATATATATGCATATATTTTTTTCAGTATATGCACCCAAAGTTATAATATATGCACATAATATGCTGTATTTTTTTTGAAAATAAGTAGGAGTATTCTAAATAATGTAATAATTTTAATGATTTTGTATGAGCGTATTTATTTCTCTAACTTTTATTCAAAGACGTCATTCATTTTAACGTTTGACTATATAAACATGAACTGCCAATGCCAACTTCACGTTGTAGCCAACATAAAAAAGAAATTTTCCCCAACCCCGCCAGACTATTATTCACCCAACACTCGAAGTTCGACTCTTGAAATGGATTTTATGTTGGCTGATTCCCTATACATTGCTTGTATGGAAAAAGTGGGGGTTGCTGGCAATCTATGTTTATATAGTCAACTATTTTAACAGGGACTTCCCCTTTACTCTGCTTATTTCGATAAGAGCACTGCACTCCAGCGACAGAAAGTAAAGTATATATCTCAGTTGCGCATAAAAATTTTATTAATAAATTCAATGAAATAGTAAATTTCTCAAAAAAATCGCAAAAAGTTCATACATTACAAATTATCGCTAAAAATGTAACCAAATATGCAAAATCCAGAAAGTATGCTCAAAAATGTATAAATATGCAAAATATGCAAAATTAAACTTGGCTTAAATGATTTGTTTTCACATAATTAGTATACATATGCAAAAAGTTTCGCCGACATATCAATTATACAAAATATGCATTTGCCATATAATATCAGCTTTAATGATAAGTGTTCATTGCTTCCCATGTCAGACATTTTGGGTAAATCTGCAGTTCAGATTAAAATGTTATATTTGTCAAAAGTTCAAAACAATTTACTCACCAACTTACTTTAAAATTTCAGAAAATTTAGAAAAGCGACGCTTATTTTACAGTTCTTATCCGTATGAAGCAGCCTACTATTTAGTAAATGCTATTTTTATTTTTAAAGATTTTCATTATCCCATTCATAGAATTTTTAAGTTTTCAGAGTTACTTATGAATAAAACTGTTTAGAAACATTTTGGGAACAGCATAAAATCGGAAAACATGCTGCATATTTTGCAGGATATTGTCACCTTTAACAACTTTAACAGTCTGTTGCATTATTTTTATAGCGTCAAATTTTGCTCTAGTGAGGCCGGCTGGGAAAAATAGTATTCAAAGAAAGTGCTCTTGCAAACTTTGCGCTCGTTATGCAAGACTGCACTTTCTTACCTTGGTTTGAAATATACTATTGCTATGTGTTAGAAAAGACAAGTACATAATCGGAAAATGTGCTCCACATGTATGTTACAAGAACTGGAATGGACCTTCAACTGGAATGGAAGCTGCCATTATTGTCAAAGGCTTTGCAAAATCGATAGAAATGTATGGCATAAAATATATAAGACTAGTGGGCGATGGTGATAGTAGTGCGTATAAACGATTGCGTGCAGTTATGCCGTATGGTCCAGGAATAATGATTCAAAAAATTGAATGTAAGAATCATATTCTTCGCAATTATTGCAACAAATTGAGAGAGATATCGAAGAAACCAAAAACAGATAGCAAATTGAAAACCGTGCTCTCCAATAATATACTACGATTTAGATGTGCCATTACAAAAGCGATTGAATATAGAATACCGTAATCCGTTTCGTTATCTACAAAGGTGAATGAGCTTGAGAAGGATATCCTAAATGGTCCGAAGCACATTTTGGGTGACCATTCCGGATGTACTGAAAGGAATTACTTTTGTAAAGGTCCTAATCGTCCAGAAGAAACAAATAATGCCGCAGAATCATACAATTCTCATATTATGTACTGTTTGAGGCTTTCGCGGTTACTCGAATTATTCTCCTTAGCATAGAATTTCGGCTTAGACCGCGTAGTACTTGTAGATGAATACCCAGCATTCTCTGGCTTAATGTGCCTTGCACCTTGTGAAGCCGAGCAAAAACCCGCGCGATGGCCATGCTCTTTGGTGGCTCGTGTTGTTTGAGTATCTTGAGAACGAGGATACTTAGGCAGATTTGGCCGTTTTGCTGTTTGTGCATCCATATTCACTAACGTTTCGCAAGACCTTGCAGCTTGCATCATCAGAGTGAAAGTCGCACTAAGAAACGAAGGTCGGCGTGGAGCTATTTATAGTCCTCTGTGCCAGGCGCGCGGAGTGGCATAACGCGGTTGGTCATCCGAGTGCAACGTAATCCGCGGGGCGTGGCCGTATGACGGACAGTGGTTGTAATGCTTTAGATCGTGTATCACAGGGGTCCACGATTTACTAAGCTTAAAGCCATCTTCCCTGTTGATATTATTTGGATGTTTTTCTATTTCTATGGCTTCATGTATCACCCGCGGGAAGTAATGAGGTATTCTGGCAAGTACTCTGGCATGCTCAAATTCTAGAGTGTGTCCATTTGTAAATGTATGCTCAGCTACGGCTGATTTTGTGATGCGTTTGTGTTTGCAATCGCCTTTGTGTTCTTGGAGTCTTAGATCAACAGAACCACCAGTCTGTCCAATGTAACTCGAGCCGCAAGAACAAGGAATGCGATATAGGCCAGCGGTTTTTAAACTTGGAATCTTGTCTTTTACCGATCTGAAGCCGTTACCCAAAGTTTCCTTGCTCGTGAACACAGTTTTGATCTTGCATCGTTGCAGGACACGTCCTATCTTATCAGTCGAGCCTTTGAATATCAAACAAGAAAAACCATAACCACGTGTGGCTAACACATAAACAAAGCTTTTTCTTACCTTGGAGAATCTCCGGATGGTATTGTTGAAAATAATTCACTCATCGAAATAAAATGGCCATATGTTTCTAGAGAGTGTACACCAGCGGAAGCTGTCACACAAAACAAAATAAAGTTTTGCGAATTAAAAAACGGCAACTTATAATTTAAAAAAAGTAACAGCTATTACTACCAGGTACAGGGTCAATTAAATATTTGCGATAAAAACAAGTGCTATTTTGTTGTTTGGTCACCTAAAGGAATTTCCATCGAAGTAATCTACAAAGATGAACAATTATGGAATACCAACATGTTACCAAAACTACAAGAGTTTTATATGGTAGCATTATTACCCGCACTTGTAGATCCACGAAAAAAAAAACGGAATATGCCAATAAGAGACTCATTTTTGGTAATACATGCAATATAATAAAATTTCCGAAAATCGTACAAGTGTACAGTTCTTAATTACATTCGTTATTGCATTTTAACATCATAATTAGTCATTGGATTTGTTATTTGAATTTTTTCAAAATAGTTGCACACAACTAGCTATATTACTATTTAATTTCTTCACTGGTTTTGTTATAATGCCATTGGGTATTTTCCTAATATTGTTGTTTGTCTTTTTGGTTCTCCAATTAAGCCAATTATTATGGATTGTTTATTGTTATTATTATTATTATTGTTTGATCATTTATTGCCTTTAGGTTTTTTACTGAGAATTTTTATTATGGTAGTAATCTTTAGCTGTATTACATACGTCTTACATGTTACTTTTACATAATTATACCATATTTTACGAATATTTACTTGTATATTGTACAATATATCTATTGTTGCCTATTAAATTAGTTTTTTCTTTGTTTAAGAAGGGAACATTTATTATTGTGGAATAGTCAACAGCTTCTTTTCATATTGTTTATCTACATATTGTGGAAATTTCGCTATTGACTAGTATTCATTCAAATTTAAAAAATAAATAAAAACCTTAGCGCGAAGTTCCACTTTCAGCACGAAGAGATGTTTTAGCAGTAAAACGAATAGGTACCTGCTAAGAATCTTTTACTCGGACACTAATAACATTTAATGCCTCTGGCACGGTCAGTCAGGTACTCGTCTCCACGGAATTATAATCTCCTTGCTCGCATTTGTAGTTAATCTCTGATAACAATCTAATTCTACCTGGTTTGCGAAATGTGCCTATTTTTAAACTATTTGCTCAATTGAAACATTTTAATTTCAACGTTTGTTATGGATTACACCTTCTAATTAACGGCCTTGATGGTTCTTGATATGTAGTCACGGAGGGTATAAATATCTGAAGTCACGGACAAAGCCCAAATCCGAAAATTAGTCCTAAAAAAACGTACAATCGACGCTAGTTACTTTTTTAAAAATTAATTTTATATCGTGTTCTATTAAAAATATTAAACATTTACCTTAGTACAGGGCTCTGTATGTTACATATACGCAACATCAGTAAGTGAGATATTTTTCAAACTTAGTCTAACAGCAGTAATACATTAAAAATATTTCAATGATATTCCATAAATTTGTCCCTAGAAAATGTTACTAAATACAAGCCTTAAAGAAAATTAATTTTGAAAATTTAAAAATCGTCACGACGCTATTCCAAAAATTTTGAAATTTTTTAAAAATCATTACAAAAAAACTGACCACACTATTTTGTTTAAATTTTCTACACTTCTATTGCTTTCGGGACCTTTCTGGATGAGGGTTGGCCATGATTTCGTTTTATCAAGTTACTTTCTTTATTATATTTTTTGTTTCCTTTAGGTTTTCCTGTTATTAAAGACTACGTTTTACGGTGCTGCAAAATCTAAATTTAGCGATTTTAAAAAGATCTCGGTAGTTATGTCAAGCTCGTGTCAATTTGAATTCAAGTTGAATTAACGCAGCAAGAAGATGACCAAAACGACATCAAAAGAAACCAAAGTGCACATTAAAAAATGTTTTGAAACCCTACGAAATATGCGGCCTACTTTAACCCACGATTGTCTGGTAAACAGCGTTTGCAATATTTTTGGGGTAAAAAAAACATACA
Source organism: Agriotes lineatus (assembly GCA_940337035.1). Lineage (NCBI taxonomy): Eukaryota > Metazoa > Arthropoda > Insecta > Coleoptera > Elateridae > Agriotes > Agriotes lineatus. The sequence continues at coordinate 103,893,348 of OW679201.1, forward strand.
TGTTTTGTATATTTACCTAATAACGCATTAATTTTTAGTTTGGGAGGTCGACAATAGAAATTATTATAAAACAACAGCCTAAAGAATTGCAATCTTCTGTCGTTGGCGTACGCTCTAAATCTAGTTTATATCAAAATTATTTTTTTAGGAAGGACTTGCAACAACTGATTTGGCAATATAATTCCGAAAATAGGTTTTTACAGTAAGTGATTTATTGGTTGCTGTTAAGGAACAGTGTGGGTTTACGGGAGGGGGAACATTGCTATACGAAATTCTAAAATCTATGGGATATAAATATAAACTTACTAATGGACGGAAAATGTTATGTGGACAAAACCACGTTGTTGCATCCAAAATTGGTTTCTTGCGAAAATATCTACATTTTAAAAATTCCGATGAAAATATCATCTTCGTGTACCATAATGAAACGTGGATCTATCAAAACGGATCTAAGATTCGTCGGTGGGTTCACGAAGATGATAGTAAAGGTAATCCATCTAAATTCAAGGGGGAGGGAAAACGATTCACAATTTTGCATGCTGGAACTAAATTTGGGTTTTTGGAAGGATGCGATTTTTTATTAGATTCAAAAAACAGCGACAGAGATTACCACAAGACCATGACCGCAACTGTATTTCAAAATTGGGTAATTAATCAGCTTATTCCTGCTTTAGCTAAGATTAATAGTAAATGTGTGATAGTTATGGACAACGCTCCTTATCATTCTGTGCAGTTGGACAAAACAACGCCCACATTTTCCACCAAAAAAGGCGAAATGCAGGACTGGCTGGTTAAATACAGTGTAAAGTTTTCTGATAACTATACAAAAATACAGCTTTGGCAGTTAATTAAACCTTTTAGAGAAAATCACAGCAAGCGCTAAAAATTTAGATTTATAAAATCTTTTGCGTTAAGATACAGAGGAAGCGCTTGCAACAGCGCAAACGATAAATGATAGAAAACATAACCTTAAGATAGAATTATCGAACGTCAAATATTAAAGTCACAATTCAACTCCTTAAACACCAATCACACTGCCAAAACTGTCTAAATTCCATAGCCAACCCTTATCCAGAAAGATCGCGAATGCAATATACACAGCTTGGTATTAGCGACATTTAGTTTTTTTTATGAACGTCAGAATTACACTGTGGCGCCCTCTACGAGGTTTTGAAAATCGGAAATTGAAGCTATTATATATCTTTTATTACTCAAAATATGAAAATAGTTGAAATGTCAAAGTTGTTCAGTATACAGCTCTGCATTGTTCTAAATTTAAATAACTTATAGAGGGTGTTTGATTTTTACAGTATAGCCAACTTTCTTATTTTAAGTGAAACACCCTGTATATTATTATATCTTTGGATGCACAATTTGATTCCCTATGCGCTGGTACAGGATATTTCTATACATAAAATGTACGGTGGAAGAGAAAATCGCGAATTACTCATATTTTTCGCTACAAATACACTCCAGAGCGAGTATGCGTGTCTCTCTTCCTTACGTATTAAACCCGTCGTGCTGCCTTTTTCGCTATGCCTTCATGGGATTCCAGCCTCGCGAAGATTTATATCGATACTGTTAAATACCAAAAAGAAATGTTCAGTTGTTTTTAAAAGTATTTGTAAGTTTAAGGAGGTGCAAACGTCTACTTTTTGCAATTAATTTCCAAACAGTGGCATGGTTTTCACCAACCAAATTAGAGAACATATCTCCAAGGAATGAATTTACAATTTCCTCCCAAATATTCTAGAAAAAGGTTTCAAGATGTGGTTAAAACTCCTTTAAAAATCTATTTATTTCATATCCTTATTTATTAACACAAGCTTTAGGTTACCTACCGACGATGACATAAAAGTGTTACTCATCTTACAATATTTTACTATCAACACAAAATCCCTTGTACAAAGACACGGGGTCGGTTGCAGTGAGGTTGGATAGACGTACACACATCGTATTAGACCATGGGCGCCTCTCACTTCCTGCTTAATTTTTTAATTTTTCAGTAGTACAGATAAAGTTTATCATCTTGTGAAATGAACTTAAGAACTGTAACGATTCCTTCGAATTTTTGCATACTAATAATGTAACGGGTTTGGTGTCTGCAACTCGAAAGTTTAAGATGTAATCAATAATCTCCGCACCAAAGCTATGGGGGTCTATGGGGTTGTTACAGTAGTGTACATTGCGTGTACTGCAGCGGGTGTCATAAGTGTTTAGATTTGTTTTATTGATCGATTTTATTTACTTTCAATTTCCTAAAAATGGAAGTAAAAGAAATTCCTGGCCACCAAAGAGGATCAACATATTTTACGTGTAAAGCTACTCGCGGTTTTACTATCGCAAAAAGTCGAAAGGAAACAACGTGATATATTTAGTGTGTGTCCAAAAAGACTGCAAAGCCAGAGCAACATTCTCCGGAAATTTATTTGTGTCCGTTCAAAACGAACTCCACAATCATCTACCGGACCCAGCAAAGAAAGAAGCTCTTGTGCTGAAACAGCGAATGTTAACAAAAGCCGCGTCAACAAGTGACGAAAACAAAACAATTTTTGTCGACAACAGTGCCGGGTAAATTTTTATGCATTAACTTATTAGAGTGCCTTTTATTTGCCAATTTTTATAGTCCTGTCGGATTAAGAATTTAACCCGGAAAAAATTAGTAAACCATGGTTTGTTGTGTTTAGTGCAAGTGCCGACGCTGCCGCAAAGTTAGCCTTTCCAGTAATGTCGAAGTCCATGCGACTCTGTCGACGGTTCCACCAACGAGCTATGCCAACTTCGCTTCAACATTATGGCATAATCTGTGAAGGAAATGTAAGGTTTGGCAAAATAGATGGGAAGGCGTTTTGCAGGGGTGCTGTTGGCGAAGGGGGACTTTCTTTCGGTACTGTTTTTGGCAGATTTAAAAGATTTGTTTGCCGAAGCCACCAAAATACACCTGGACGGCACTTTTAAAACTAGGCCGAGAAATCCTGGTAGCAGCCAGCTATTAACTATTTTGGTGGTGCGGTATGGAATCGTACGTTTCTCAGTTTTGTGTATAATCGCTTGCACGGCTACGTAATATATTTATTAAAATATTTTTTGTTCGCACGCATTTCCAGGTGCTTTTGCATTGATGTCGAGCAGGAGAGTGGAATCTGACAATGCAGTGCTTTCTAAAATTAAAGATATAGTGCCAGAATTTGAGCCGCGCATAATAATGACGTACTTTGAAGCTGCTTTGGTCCGTTCGTTGGGGGAGAACTTCCCGAATGCGCGGAAAACTAGATGCTAGTTCCATTATTGTCAAGTAAGTTTTGATACCTCATAGATGCTCACAGCCAGTATTTGATTTCACCCGTAATTGCAGTGAATATACAATTTATTTGGATTTTAAAATAATTTTCAGGCTGTTATGAAACAAGTGGGAAGCCTGCAAATGAAGTCCCTGCTGAAGAACAATGAGTCGGCAAGGAAGGCAGTACAAATGATATCATGTTTACCTCTGCTTCCCTAGGAAAATATTGTTGAAGGAGCGCAGTATATAAGTTCTTTCTTAAGAAGGTATGCATGCAATTTTTAATCTGAAACTGCCGTTGGAATAGTTGACAAGATATGCATCTACACAAATATTGCTTTATTTATTAAACGTATTGTTCGCACAGGTACCATGAACGACAGTGGCTTGGCAGAGTCGGAGGCGATCATTTCATGCTGCCTTAGTTCGTATTTTAAACCGTGAGAGAACCTAATGTTTGGGAGTTTACCGGTAAGCACCTACTAACTAAGGCTGACAATATAATGTTATTTGTTTTTTGGGTTACTGAATCATTTTTAATAATTTGTTGCAATATAATTTAATGGTAGTCTAAATTTAGTTGAAGGACATGATATAATTCAATCGAATAACACTCGAGTACCTAGTATATTCACATACTTTCTCAAAAATTTATTAAAGTTACCTAAGATACTCAGAATTTCGTCCTGGAGTAATTTCCGGAAAAACCGGAAGTATAACAAAGTTATTCAAAGTGTCAAAATGTGTACTACTCTGGGTAGTTTATAATCTTCCTAGTTTCATTTCCAAATACTAAAAAATGAAATGTTACAGGGGCGAGTCACTATTTTATGGCACCCGGTATTACGGTAGTCTTGGGATATATTTAATGAAAATAACACGTTTAAATAATTAACGGTTTACGTAAGTAGGATAACTAATAAAAGCAAAATATTAATTTCAAAAACGAATTATTCAATACCTTTCTCTTATAATACCGATGCTTTCTTCTACATTTTGCGTAGACTTTTCTTTTAAAATTTGCCTATTTTCAGACGGCCTTCGTAATATAACGGTTCTAACTGTACGAGAGCTTAAAGCTATCGTAAACGAGGGACTCGAAAGAGGAAGTTCCGCTACCACAACAGGCGAATACAGGCGGCGACGGCTCAATTTTTAGAGGAAAAAAATGCGGGCTCGTTTTTGGAAATGGTATGCCAGTCCGTAGAGTCCATACTGGAGAGGGATAACTGACGTACCTCGCGAGGTAGATGTGGAGCAGCAGGAGCAGGTTGAACTACTTGCCCCGTTGGAGGGTGATGTTCCCGCAGACTACCAAACCTCAGCCCCAGGTGGGAACAATGAGGACTCTGGGGACGAGGAATTAAACCCGGTAGAGGCAGTTTCACTGGTACCATACCCCCAAGTTCTAGTGATACCAAACCCCCAATTAGGGCTTAATTGTGGATTTTAAAAATTGGTTCACATTTATTTTCTAACCAATTAAATTTGCTTTTATTGGTACATTTTATTATTAAATATACAGGGTGTTACGAAAAATGTGGCCTCAACTTTAAGGGCAGCTAGTATTCATATATTAAATATAAGGACTAAAATGCTTAATTACAGTGAAATAGCTTACTTTGTGCCGTTTTTACTTTTTATTTCGGAAATTGATTAAGCAAAAAACTTGAAACTTGGTGGTATTACATTGAGGGCCGAATTCAGGGACGTAAATTGAGTAACACTCACACTCATCTCATACTAACTTCACCCTTATCTTACCAACTGGTATTCACAGTCAAATAGTGACGGATGAGTGACTAAAACTTGCCTAATAAGTGAGTGGCCAATAAGTGAGATATAAGCTAGGGTAGGGGTAGCCTAAAGTTCCACTCAAAGCATAAGTTGAGCTTACATTGTTAAGTAAGTGTTCTGTACATCGTACCTCTTTAGTTCTTACCTATAATGGATGACTTTTGGGAATTCTTTGATTATGCTCGTGACGATGCGTTTTTACAAATACCAAGGTAATGTTTGACGTTAAAAATAATTAAAGCAAGATTTTGATATGAAGACGTTTTTTGTAGATTTATCTTAAGGGATAACAATAATCCTTTAGAAAGATACACAAACACAGAGCTCGTACAACGAGTGCGGTTTTGTAAACATACAATCAGTGAGATTATTTTACCAAATGTGTATTCACAGATTGAAAATGGAAACAGTCGTGGAGGCCCAATCCCAACTATTTTAAAATTATATGTAGCATATGTATGACATTTTTTGCAGCAGGTAGCTATCGGGTGTGTCGTAAATGTGCCAGAATTCAGAGGGTGTGTGGTGATGTTTTATCTGTCAGTCAGTCATCCGTTTGCAGGATAATTAACGAAGTCAGGCAGTTGGCAAGGAATTTGAGATGACATATTAAATTTCCTCATAACGTTGAAGATTTCCATGCAATCAAACAAAGTTTCTTTGAAATTGGTGGATTTCCTGGGGTAATAGGTTGACGGAATCCATATTGAAGTAAAGAGCCCTGGTGGAATAAATGCAGAAGTATATCGCAACAGGAAGGGAAGGATGTCTTTAAATGTTCAAATGTCCTGCTGCGAAATATTAGATATAGTGATACGTTGGCCAGGTTCTACACATGACAGCAGGATATTTAATAGCAGCTGAGTACGTATGAGATTAGAACGTGGTGATTTACCTGGTATTGTGCTGGGCGATAGTGCATATGAACACATCAGGCACGTTTGCACACCTCTGCTAAATCCGGCAACCAGAGCTGAGCATCGGTACAACAGTGCTCATATAAGAACACGCAATGTTGTGGAACGTACCTTTGGGATTTGGAAAAACAGGCTCCAATGCTTAGTGAATGCCTCGCAATGTAGTTTGCGAACTACAACACGAATCATTGCTGAACAGCAGTTCTCCATAATATTGCAATCAAACAACGAGACAGGGGTGCCGGATCGTGCAAAGCCGAATTCGTGATATTTCGGAAATGGATGAGATTTGAAACTATGGATGCAAATTAAAAAAAGCTATTTTAAAATGAATAAAATATGAAATGTTTCAGATTTATTAAACATTGAGTACATAGGTTGTACATGTTAGAGTGCGAATCACCCAGCTCCTTGCGCCGGCACTGTACATTCATCGCCTTCGCGGTAACAGCTGACGGGCGCGTCGATCTGCAGGGGATCATCGATCGCGGCTGCGCGCTGTATGTTGTTGTGCGCTCTCGACGCCATTACTTGTTTTGTTGTTGTGCATTGTATTTCGTTTGCTTGTACTTCCTGAATAAACGTTTTGTCGTTTGCAAGGCCCTGCGTTTCATTCATCCTAATAGGTTACGGGTCCAGGAACGCGTTCGCGTTGTACAGTGTGCGGTTTGTGAAACATTTTTCGTTAGTTGTTATCGTTCCGTTGAGGCTGTGTTTTAGCGAGAAAAATGAGTGCGACTCACTTGGCTAGAATTGAAACCCTTAACAAGGAAAACTATGACACGTGGAAAATACAGATCGAAGCTCTACTAGTGAAAAACGACGCATGGGCTTTCGTAAGTGGCGAATGTACAAAACCCTGTGAAGCCGACTCTGCTGCGGCGGCCATTGCGTGGGAGAAAAGCGACAACAAAGCGAAATCGGATATCATTTTGGCAATTAGCCCATCTGAATTAAAGTTGGAAAGCATAGCCAGAAAAGCGACATTGTTGAAACAGCTGACTTTGCAACGTATGGAGGAATCTGATGATGTACGGGAACATATCAACAAGTTTTTCGACGCCGTCGATAAACTTAACGAAATGGATGTGGAAATTAATCCTGACCTGTTGGCGATTATGTTACTGTACAGTTTTCCTGGTAGTTTCGAGAATTTTAGATGTGCAATAGAATCTCGCGACGAGTTGCCATCACCTGACGTTCTGCGTGTGAAGATTGTTGAAGAAAGCAATGCAAGAAAATCTGAAGTGCAACGTACATCGCAGAATGCATTGTTTACAAATAATAATGCGAATTGGTGGCGCAAGAAGTCGAAGAAAACTGAGAATACAGGAAATAGTGTTAACTGTAATTCCAGTGCTGGAGACAATAAACAAACGTTTAAATATCGTTGTCACAAGTGCAGAGAAATCGGACATAAGGCTGCTGACTGCAAGAATAAAGACAATCGTCGTGCTTCCGCGAAGAATGCTGAAGATGTTTGTCTGCGCGCGTCGGAGTGCCTATATTCGAACAGTGCTAGCAAGAAGACAATGTGGTGTTTGGACAGTGGTGCAACGTCTCATCTGTGCAGCGAAGAAAGTGCTTTTCCAGAAATAAAATCTGAATGTGGCCAGTTAAACTTGGCGAATAATGCTTCAACAAATATTACTGCTCAAGGGAAAGCTGCGTTCACAACCGATGTATTTGGTGAGTCAAAGAACATTTCTTTAAAGAACACCCTATGTGTTCTGGACTTACGCACGAACTTACTGTCGGTGGGAAAAATTACCAACAACGGCTTTGAAGTAGTGTTTAGAAAAGAAGATGCTTTTGTTATTGGAACCGATGGAAGCGTGAAGCTAGTTGCAGACAGAATTGGTGAACTTTACTACGCTCGCGAAAGCTTTAAAAGCGATACTAAAACGCCGACTTCGGATTAGGTTTTCGCGGCGGGTTCTTCCGATGCGACATTTGAAATGTGGCATAGGCGCTTAGGACATTTAAACCTAAGGGACGTGGTCGAGGCTATAAATAAAGGTTTTGTGCGTGGACTCGAAGCTCTAAAACCCGTGAAATTCGCAAAAGACTCGATTAAGTGCGAGGTATGTCTTCAGGGGAAGATGGTGCGTACCCCTTTCCCGAAACGATCTAACAGAATCAGTGAATTATTAGAACTGGTACACTCGGACGTTTGCGGGCCAATGCGCGTCGAATCGATGAATAAAGCGCGTTATTTGGTGGAATTTATAGATGACTGTTCTATCAAATCGAAAAGCGAGGTGTTAGAAGCCACAAATGAATTTATGGCATCGGTCGAAAATCAGCAAGAGAGAACAGTGAAGTATTTCCAAACTGATAATGGTGGGGAATACACCGGTGACGAGTTTGACAGCTTCCTAAAGAAACGTGTAATCGCTCGACGTCTCACGATTCCGTATAACCCCGAGCAAAACGGGATCGCTCCTTGCGCCGGCACTGTACATTCATCGCCTTCGCGGTAACAACTGACGGGCGCGTCGATCTGCAGAGGATCATCGATCGCGGCTGCGCGCTGTGTGTTGTCTGGCGCTCTCGAAGCCATTACTTGTTTTGTTGTTGTGCATTGTATTTCGTTTGCTTGTACTTCCTGAATATACGTTTTGTCGGTTGCAAGCCCCTGCATTTCATTCATCCTAATAGTACATACTTACATAAATAACTGAAAGAGAATTATAAACATTTTAAATAATTGCCATAAATAAAAAAAATAAATTGATATAAAGTAAATGTTAAATGAACTAAATATTTTATTATAGAAATAACACATGAATTCTAAAATTAAAAATATAGCTACAAAGACATACATAGACCTAAGTATACAAAAAAAAAACATGTTCGACTACTAAGAATGTCCGATGACTGGTTTGGAGGGATAAAGTACTTGACTGTTCATTTTTACTTCCTTTTACAATAAAGTAAGTATTTGATTCACCCCAAAAATTCGAAATTGAGTTTTCAACAGATCTTCACGTTTTAGAGTCCCTTGAACCCAACAAAATTTGTTTTTCATTGGTCTGTCTGTGTGCGTGTGTGTCTGTCTGTCTGTCTGTGAACAGAATATCTCAAAAACGAAAAGAGGTATGGCGTTGAAACTTCATATATAAGTTTTGTGTACTATGTAGATGCGACAGCAAGCTTTTGAAGAAAATCGCATAACCGGAAGTAGGTGTTTACTCTTGTGATTTTTGTTTTTTCGATTTTTCAAAAACGGCTCTAACGATTTTTTTCAAACTTCACATTTTTATTACATTTTAATGTGTATTGAAGTGAGATAGGTGATTTTTTAGTTGAATACTTCTAAAATGGGTTTCTTTTGTTTTTTTCCCATTTTTTTTATTAACTCCTATTTTAAGTAGAACACCCCGTATATTATTAAATTTTTGAATTCAGCTTAAAATTCTAGAGAAAATTTGTCTCTTGAACTGACGCTCTATTTTGTACCGTTTTTTGTAGAATTTGTAATTTTTGAAAATTTTTGAAAAATGCTTAAATACTAAAAATCAAAAATAATAAGATCACTGTAAAAGGAAGTTGTGTGCGTGTATCACACCAGATTTTTTTAATTAAATCTATGCTTATCTTGAAATTATGTAAATACCTGTTTCTTGAAAGAAAATTTAAATCCGCTTTCAACTGCAACTTGCAACTTCTTTATGTTAACCATAAACGGCAGCAGTAGATGATGATAGTGCGGGAAATGATAAAATCACTGACAGCATTCATTAAATCATATTAAGACTAAAACTTTTTTTTTCTATTTAATCGTGTGTTGTTACAATTTTTTATAAAATTAGTTTAAATAGAATTGATACAAAAATCGTGAGATAAATGGTCCTTATCGTGAGATCGTGAGATTTCCAATGAAATCGTGAGATCTGGCACCCCTGCAACGAGAAAATTTGGTCGACGAGCGGTATCTGCCAAACAATATAGTTGAGAACCCACCTTCGCCCATTCCATAGAAAACCCAAAAGTAATAGAATGACATCTGCCGTATAATTTAAAAGAACAGCGTCAGTTGCGCCCTCTCGTATCAATGGAGAACCAATGGCGGGAAATTTAAACAAGGAACATCAGTTAAGAACAAAAATTCTTGTTCTAATGGTTTCCTGATTCTGTTTTCAAAACTTATGTATCAGGGAAAATAAGTTTTAAAAAATAAATAAAATAATACAGGAAAAACACGTTTTGGTTTAAAATAAAGAGAAAAACCAGTGGAAGAGCTGTAAAATATATACCTGAAACATATTTCAAGTTTTGAACAACTATGATACTGATATCAGAAGAACTAGAAAAAGAACTGCAGTCACACATATTTTAAAGCATTTACTAAGTGGAAAATATACTATTAATACGTGCTAAAGTAATGCGAACGTAAACTTTCACGTTCGCGTCAATCCTTCACCAGGCTTAACCGAGAAATTTAAACGATATAGGTAGAACAATTAAAATGAAATAAAATACCTGAGCATGGTTCGCTATGTTCCTGGTTTTGTGCGATCCGCAATCTTCCAAGCCCTCGATTTGATCCTGGAACTAGTTGTAGTGAACACTTGGTTCTAACGCCATTTCATCAAAGAGAAGAACACAATATTGGTTTATTGGCTTCATCCTTTTGGTAGCACCCTTAAGTGCGTCAAATATGACATGGTGGATTCCCGGAAATACTGGAACTCTTGAGAGTAGTTTTAGAAGGGTGATTCTGGACGGTAAAGCAAATATTGATGATAATAATTTATACGTGGTGGTACTCTGTTTATAAAGAGCCAATGCCAATATTTTGTCCTCTAAAGCAAATCTTCGACCTTTTGCTTTATTTCCGATGCACTCAATTTGCCTTTTAATAAAATGGAAAGCTGTAGAATTTAAATCCTTTGCCAAATTGGTGAAGCATATTTCTCGGCTGTACATTTCACTTGCTTTCAATTTTTCTTTAAAATTCAACTTGCTCTTGGTTAATCGAGCTGCTCTTCTTCTGTAATAACTCACCTGTTTATATAAAGTTCTTGCTCTTGGACACAATTCTAACATCTTGTTCACTCCTAGACCACACAGTATTCCACGACCTGGAACAATAAAAGTCAAAATAATCTTTAGAAGCCCTTTATAGCTATTCAGTTACAAAGACAGTGCAAAGGGAAAAATAGAGTAGACCCTAAACTGCTTTTTTGAAGTCAAGCTGATGCCATCAGTTTTGTGCATACAGTTTACTACTTGAAAAAAGGGTTAATTTATAACAATCAGAGCAATACAAAATATGTGACTGGAATGCTATATTAATTGACTCAGAAGTTTATTGTCATATAATCGAGAACATGTACAGGGTTATTCATTATAAATTACCCATCCCTTATCATCGTTATTATTGTCTATAGAAAAAAAAGTTTTAAATAAAAGTTATGTGGTTATAACTGAATTTTGTTAAAATGCTATCAAAAGTACAGTGGCGTGCATAATTAAGGGGATACAAAAAAGTAGGTAATATATTTTTTTAAATGGAACACCCTGTATATTATTAAATTTTTGGAATGATCTTTCTTTCCTGATTTCAAAAATATACCATATGTTACCCCTACCTTATACCGTTTTTGAGTTATTAAACGTCGAATATTATTATTTATTATTATTTTGTATAGTATAACAAGTAAATATTTGGACTTTTTCTTCCTCACTGTGAACCATTTTGATTATTTCATTAAATAAATGTCACTTATCAAACATTAGTTGTCATTTTCATAGCTTACTTTAATAATGTTAACTTTTCCATATTTACAGTAACTACTTTAACTAAGATATTCGACGATTAATAACTCAAAAACGGTATTATATAGGGGTAACATATAATATATTTTTGAAATCAGGAGAAAAAGATCATTCCAAAAATTTAATAATATACAGGGTGTTCCATTTAAAAAAATATATTACTTTTTTGTATCCCCTTAAACCTGTACGCCACTGTACTTTTGATAGCATTTAAACAAAATTCAGTCATAACCACACAACTTTTATTTAAAACTTTTTTTTCTATAGACAATAATAACGATGATAAGGGGTGGGTAATTTATAATGAATAACCCTGTACAGAATAAAGTCGATCACAATCTACTCCCTTTTTATAAGGAATGCTGGAGCGGCACAAACGGGACCTTAGAGATAGCAACTATTAAATTCCTTTTGCTTACCCGAGCTTCTTTCGAAACGCTTACTATTGCATTTCTTCTTTATGAGTGTTTCTGGGGGTGCTCCATTTGTATCGTTATAACGTCTCTTCATGGGGGACTTGCAACAAGCAGGAATCATTGGATGCTCTACTATTTCTACGGTCTGAGATGACGTAGGATTATTGAATTCTCGGAGCAGTGTTTTATTATATGTGGGATCAACGCGGTAATCAAACAATTCATGTCGGTGTTCTCCACTCGCATAAGTTTGAAGAACAGTACGAAGTTCATCTAAAGATTTTAAGATATTTTAAATTGTCTTTTATACAACAATTCATAATTAGCAAAAGAATCTACACCTACCTGAATGTTGAGGCAAAAACAACTCAGGGTAAACGTCGATATCACTGCGTAAAACTTTTTTAATTGTGGTGTTTTTCCAAAAATATTCTTTGACAAAGTGTTTGCTACATTTTCGTTTATTTTGGAAAATATATTGGTGGTCTTCACTCTGTAATCGTACATTTCTTACAAGTTGAAGCCACAGTAGAAATAGTCCACGTTTTTTTCATAGGGTCTGGAAACTGATGACGGGAATCATATTTATTAGGTATACAATTAAAAACTTCACACCCAGACTTTCCCATTATGTCTTTAATTGATAACTTGGAGCAAACAAAACTTATAAACGAACGAAAAATCACAATTGAAAGTTTACAGCAAATAAAAATTAAACAGACACAAGAAACAACACAAGCAACAATAATTAACGAGAACAACTTTTCTTTTGAACAACACAAGAACAAGAATACACAAACACGTATATTTTAGTTGAGCACGCAGCGTTTTTAAGGAATGTTTGGAAATAACTTGAAGTTTTCAATCAATTTGACAGATCATGCAACCAATTTGACAGAACATTAAGGTCACTAAATCACGTTAGCTACGCGTAGCTAACGTGATTTAGTGACCTTACAGAACATGCAACAACAGCGCCTCTTGCGGGCATGGAGAACTCAGCCGCCATGACAGGCCCAGTACCACCAATCAACATTTTCTTCTATTTCAGTATTATAGCTGCTTTCCTTTCGCGTGCATCAAACCCCGACGGCTAGAAGCCCGAGTCGCTCGGTGCTGCTCGTGAATGGAACGCGATTTAGCGACATAGCGCACATCTAGCGAGCGCCAAAAGTTTTAAACAGTCACATAACCTTAAAACGTTATTTTGAGAAATTTTTGTTTGGTGCTGAACAGTAACAAAAACTGGCTGAAATTCATTTTCATTTTTTATTATAACCAAAAATATTCCAACACTTTAAGAACTTATATAGGATACTGAAAAATTAAATCTATGCACCCACTATTTTACTACAATATCACAAGTGAATTGTCTTCTTCTATCAGTCTTTGTTTTCCTAATAGCAACTGCTTTAGAAAATGAAACAAATTTAGATGTAGGAATGGTAAGAGTTTAATAAAATGTTTAATTAATAACTTAGTTATATAAAATTTAACAAATTCAAAATCCTAACAATTACAAAAAAATTAACATTCCTATAGCTAAAAGTTCTGTTCATGCGCAAAGATGAGGCTTTATTTCAATGATGACATTTTTTCTTCAAAAAATTTAGCATAGCACCTAAAACCAGGGAGAAGTTGCACCTAACCTCAAATGATTTCGCCTTCGCGCCTTTTAAAAATTAAAAGTATGGCATGCTGGCTGGCTGTGGCTTCGCGCCCCGACCAACGAGCTGGTCCTTGAGAGGAAAGGGGAAATAAGCCCAGAGCGACTCCGAGGTTAAACGCCCTTGTGAAAGGAACGAGGTGCGCGAGAGTTTGGAGCCGCTCCGAGCTGCTCCCATGGATGAAAGGAAAGCGCCTTATATTGGTTATTTATGGCCCATTCAGATGCGAGGCAACTAGGCCAGTCAAATTGTCGAAAATACATCGTTTTTTTGACAAAAATACTACCTGAAAAGTGAGCATGTAGTTTTATAGAACAAATCATGTAGAATTGAATGAACCAAAAAGTAACAGCTGAATCAGTGGAGAAGTGATTCAAAATTGTGGTCAAAGTAATGAAAAAACGGTTTTTTTGCATCTAAAAAAGCAAAAAAGCGATGATTTTTTTTCAAAAAAAATAGGCTTATGTAGTTTAAAAAAAACAAATAAATTAAGCTGTAGAGTTGTAGACGGTCAAAATCGATTCATTAGAAAAAAAGTTATCGCTAAAAAACCGCTAAAAATGACCGATTTTTCTATTATTCTTAACTTTTAAAAATATACAGTGTGTCTCACCGACTATGAGACATAGCAAAATTAACATTGGAAAAGTATATAAGGATCAACTAGGGCTATGATCTATAGATGCTGTTTAATTAGGCAAAACAAAAGAAAATATTAATTCTGTCAAATACTTAATCAAAGTTATTTGAGCTATTTAAGCAAATTTGTGTAGAATAATAAAATCAAATAATTTTAAAGTTATCCACGTAGTTGATCATTAATAATAAGTGATACATTTACCTACAATGAATGTTTACACTACAGACGAAAAAATCCAAATAGTTTCTTGGAATTTAGCCGGTAACAGCTTTAGAAGAACTTCAGATCTTTTTAGTGTGTACTACAATGATCGGCCAATTCCCTCCAAGGACACAGTAGCGCGAATTGTAAAACGATTCCGAGAAACTGGATGTGTCAATAATTTTTGCAAAAAAAGGAAGGATGAAAATAATGAAAATCTAAATCTGAATAACGAAATAGATATTTTAGGGGCTGTCGAAGGCAATCCTAACATAAGTGTGCGACAAATAGCAGGTGAGCTAGGAGTATCTCGTTCCTACGTTCACCGCACCCTAAAAAAGCACAAATATGTTGCTTATAAATATTCAATGCAGCAAGAACTATTAGCAGGAGACAGTGAAAAAAGAAGTGACTTTTGTGAATTAATGTTGGATAAGTGCAATGCAGATAACAATTTCTTAAAAAACATTTGCTTCACCGACGAGTGCACATTTACTTCAAATGGGGAGCCAAATCATCAAAATTATCGTTATTGGAGCCAAGAGAATCCCCATGTGAAGGCTCACACTCATTCACAGTATCGACAAACTGTTAACGTATGGGTTGGAATGTTAGGCGATAATTTAATTGGACCATTCTTTATAGAAAATAGGCTTAATAGCACAGTTTATTTGAATATGTTGCGAAACCAGGTAGTTCCTACTATTACGGCAGTAGCTGACATTAATACCGTCTGGTACCAGCACGATGGAGCCCCCGCCCACTATTCTCGAGAAGTCCAGAACCATTTAAATGAAATATTCCCAAATAGGTGGATTGGTCGTGGTAGTCCTGTTGGATGGCCTCCGAGATCACCAGATTTATCGCCGAATGACTTCTATTTATGGGGCCATCTAAAATCAAAAATTTATAGCTCGCGACGACATGCAAATTTAGATTCTCTTAAAGACTCTATTACAGAAGCATGTTTTAATGTAACACCTCAAATGTTAAATAATGTACGTCGCAACTTTTACGACAGACTAAGTCACTGTTTAGTAGTGAATGGAAACACATTTGAGCATTTAATTAATTAGTTAATCTGTTTTCTGTTATAAAATTTGTAAAACATTTGTAATTTCTTTCCATTATTTTATTTTAAAAATACAGTTTTTGGATATACCATTGTTTGTCTTACTTTAAATTAACAATTTTTTTCTTGAACAAAACCACAGAATACAGGGCAAAACTTTTTATTATAAAATACATTGTTTACAGTTATACATAAATACTTAACCTCTCTCGTGTGTCCGTTTACTACATGTCAGGCACCTTGCTTAATTACAATGGCATACGTATTCAAGTAACATTTAAAAAACATGTAAATTTGTTAGTAAATTAATAATTTCAGCATTTACATAATTATTTCTCACAAAAATTCCTCAAAATGCCTTCGATCATATTCTAAATACATGTTAACCTTACGTTTTATCGTTAAACACATTGGCCAATATTCTTGGTGTGATGGTATTTATTGCAATAACAATAGCTCTTGTGTAGCGGAAATCATCTAATGGTGCATAATATGCAGCATTTTTTGCACACCTTTTTAACAGGACAGGATCTGTACAAAACGCCTACAAAAAATTAATGTACAATAATTTAATTAATAAAAAACACCATTACATGTCAATTTACCTGTTTGAGCTGACAAATGTGTTAAAGATTTATTAGGACTCGTGGTTAATCGGTCTTTAATATGTTGCAAAATGTCTTCAGTGGCCACAGATTAGGTGGTGTCCCTGTACATTTGCCGTTACTACCACGGAACGTGGCACTACGACGTTAGGAAACTGTTTTGCAAATTGTTGATAACAAGATGGAAATGAATATATCCAAACACAATTTTCATCACTTTCTCCAGAACAAAAATCAGCCTCTACAATAAACTTATTGCCTTCATCAGAGAAAACCATTTTTTCAGCTTAACCTAAAAGTAGCAAGGTCGTGCTACAATTATTAAAAAATAAGATATAGCAATACGAATTCTTACCAAATAAATTCACCAAGTGTGGTGTTATTCTTGAAAATGGCTGTTTTTACATAAAATACGTACGTATAAAGATAAACAAATAAGGCGAAAGTTATTTCATTTCTTTATTTATGAAAAGTTAAACACGCAAATTTGACAGTGCCAAATTTACTGCGCGCGCATAAAAATTAGAAAGTAAGATTAGTGAACGAATTCTAGGCATACCAACAGACAGCAGTTTTGATAACAAAACAGAAATATTTTACAGTCCAATGAAAATTAATAAAATTTCTCTTGGGTCAGCAAATTTTAAAGTTACCCGCAATTAGAAACTAAAGCACATTTGTGACAACAAAATAATTCAATGGTTGTTTCAATTCTGACCAATCACAATTCTCGATCCGGCCAAAGCAATAGTTGATCCTTACATAATTTCCCAATGTTAATTTTGCTATGTCTCATAGTCGGTGAGACACACTGTATATATATAACGTTGAAATTTTCAGAACGCATAGTACTCGATGAGCAGAAAACGCGAGATTTTAAAATTTGCAAAAATGTTGATAACTTTTTGCATAAATCATTTTTTTCGAAAAAAATACGTTCTCGCAGAAATTGATTTACTCAGCTTGCAGAAGTCGTACAGCAATCAACATAGGCTTATTTTGTTCCTTAAGAGTTCTACTACCACACACAATATGAGCAGAATTTTTTTTGCACTTACAAATATGTGCAAATTTAATTTGAAAAGTGATATTTTTTATGCGCACGAAATGTTGAATATTTTTGTCAATTTTAATTGTACCCAAATTACATAAGCACCGTTCGATAGCTGCCAATTTTCTCCGAAATTGAAAATGATTACAGTACGACCCATACAAGCCGAAGAATTTTTCAAATTGCTGCACATTCAGTTATTAATATTAGCGGCTGAAATTTGCACACACTTTAGCTGAAGACTTCTAGTGTAATATAAAAATTATTTCGCAATTATTGACCGCGTATTATGTATTGCGAAGCGGTTTACATTTTAGGCGTCGCAAAATGCATGTTCCGTTCAGAGCGAGTCAACGCCGAAGTAGAGCGGCCTACTCCGAGTTTCTCCCTACAACGCTCAACGCTACGCGCCACGACACCGCTCTGAACGAACATGCATTTTGCGACGCCTAATGTAAACCGGTTCACAATGAATAATACACGGTCAATAATTGCGAAAGAATTTTTATATTACACTAGAAGTCTTCAGCTAAAGTGTGTGCAAATTTCAGCCGCTAATATTAATCACTGAATGTGCAGCAATTTAAAAAAGAAAAATTTTTTCGGCTTGTATGGGTCGTACTGTAATCTTTTTTAATTTCGGAGAAAATTGGCAGCTATCGAATGATGCTTATGTAATTTCGGTACAATTAAAATTGACAAAAATATTCAACATTTTGTGCGCCTAAAAAAAGACCACTTTCCAAATTAAATTTGCACATATTTGCAAGTGCAAAAAAATTGGCGCTCATATTTTGTGTGGTAGTATAACTCTTAAGGAACAAAATAAGCCTATGCTGATTGCTGTACGACTTCTGCAAGCTGAGTAAATCAATTTCTCCGAAAACGTATTTTATTCGAAAAAAATCATTTATGCAAAAAGTTATCAACATTTTTGCAAATTTTAAAATCTCGCGTTTTCTGCTCATCGAGTACTATGCGTTCTGAAAATTTCAACGCTATATATATATTTTTTTAAGTTAAGAACAATAGAAAAATCTGTCATTTTTAGCGGTTTTTTAGCAATAACTTTTTTTCTAATGAATCAATTTTGACCGTCAACAGCTTAATTTATTTGTTTTTTTAACTACATAAGCCTATTTTTTTTTTGAAAAAATTCATCGCTTGTTTGCTCTTTTATATGCAAAAAACCGTTTTTTCATTACTTTGACCGCAATTTTGAATTACTTCTCCACTGATTCAGCTGTTACTTTTTAGTTCATTCAATTCTACGTGATTTGTTCTATAAAACTACATTCTCACTTTTCAGGTAGTATTTTTGTCAAGTAAATATCTAATTTGACTGGCCTAAACATAATTCGTGCCATTTTGCAAATGAGTAATATTAAGATTATTAATATAATTTATGCATGTAATTTGTTTTTAATTTGATGAATTTCATTAGAATGGATTTTTAAAATTAAAAAAATTAAAATATAATAAACTTCAGCTTTTTTTGTCAATAAAACACAATATTTAGAAATATACATTTATTTATTTTTTAATTCTTTCTCTAACATTTCGGTTTTCAATTTTTCTATACTTGTTCTCGAGGAATAGCAAGTTTTATGTGTTGCTCCTCAAGGCGAAGAGCGTGCAATTCTTCATCCTGCCTAAGGAATGCATCCGTTCTTTCCAAACGTCTCTCCAGCTCCCTCTCAATTGCGGTGTTATACTTCTTGGCGTTCTTCGGGGCATTGGGTTTTGCGAGACCTTCGAGATTTTTTCCACCTTCGTGATTACATCTGAATCTACAATGGTATTTAAAGTTAGTACAGCAATTTCTTTTAAAAAAATTCTGTGATTTTTTAAATCACCAAATACTTGCACAATGCCAGAAAAAATATTTAAAACTGTTGACATTGTTTATTTCTAATTTGAGAAACGAAAACACCACGTTACCTAGTGTATCCTCCTCAACGAGAATGGGCATCAAGTTTGCATCCTGCTGGATCACATAATTGTGGTCATTAAAGGACGATGACCCTCCACTAAGGATGGTTACAGTGTCGCTATCACTAGTGTCCTTCAACTCAATGTCGACAGTGTTGAGTATATCGTCCATAAAGTTGTCCTCCTCAGGTGGCTTGTAAGAGCCACCGCCAGTCTTCATCCGTTGCTGCTTCTCGGAAGACACCTCCTTCTTGCGGCGACTCTTCATATTTTCCCAGCATTTGCGCAGCTGCTCTGGTGCTCGCTATAAATATTTCGATAAAGATATATACTTGTAAAACATAAATTACGTATTTTATACATTAAGTAAGTAAAATAGATATTTATCTACTAGCAACATGATATTGTGCATTTTCGCCATAGAAACAAAATATGAAAAGCTAGTCATAACTCCCAAGGGACTTGTCAAATTATTTCTCCCTCAAACTCATGGTAACAATGCAACTACAATTAACGTCCTAGCAACCATACAATGAGGCAATCCTTGATGTGACTTACATATTCTAATTTTAAATGTCATTATGACATTTTGAAATTTCATACTATTTTACGAATATGCTAGCATGGTGTAAAGAATACAAGGTGAACGTTCCCGGAGATGCGCAGTCGTTCAAAAAGTAGAGGGGAGATGCCAACCAATCACCCATGGGCCTAAACAGGAAATCTATCATGGCCGCGATCATGGTGTAACCATGGACGCGTTCGTATATTGTTGCGGGTACTGTCAGTCGATGTCAAATTCGAGGTTAGCAGGTTAGGTTTTTTGTCAGTCTGACACCAACTGACGCAAAACCTAACCTCGAATTTGAAATCGACAGCGTCTTCAACAATACACTTCAGCACTACCAATCGTGCCATTTGTGGGCCCATGTCCTATTGGTTGAATTTGAGGTCGCCCATATTCTGCGGAACGTTACACCTCGTATTCGTTACACCATGTATGCTAGTAAATAAAATATTGTATGCACCACGTGAGATATTCATGTTCTTTACCTTCGGTTGACTTACAGACCTCAGGAAAAAAACATATTCATATCTCCCTTAATGCATAATAGATATGTATGCATTAAGGGAGATATTCATGTTCTTTACCTTCGCCTGAGCCCTCGGTCTGTAACACGTGTCAACCTCAGGGAAAAAACATATTCATATCTCCCTTAATGCATATATATCTATTAGGCATTAAGGGAGATATGAATATGTTGTTTCCCTGAGGTTGACGTGTGTCACAAACCGAGGGCCTCTGGCCGAAGGTACAGAACATGAATATCTCCCGTGGTGCATACAATATTTTATCTACTAGCATATTCGTAAAATAGTATGAAATTTCAAAATGTCATAATGACATTTAAAATTAGAATATGTAAGTCACATCAAGAATTGCCTCATTGTATGGTTGCTAAGACGTTAATTGTAGTTGCATTAGTCCCTTGGGAGTTATGAGTAGCTTTCCATATTTTGTTTCTATGACGAAAATGTAAACATACTTTGGAATGTTCAGCCTCAGAATTGAATTCTTTGGCTATGGCTAGCCAAATCTCCTTTTCTCTGTAACGGAAATAGCATCGGTTTTTTTCGACTGAACAATTGAGGCATGCCTCGTAATAATATCTTTGAGGAACAACTTTTTTCTCCCAACATAAAACTTCTTACAGCCATAATTTACAAATAAAAAAAAAGAACTAATAACAAAACGGATAAGTAGTAACAATAACGATAGCAATAATAATAAGAACGATAACAATAATAACCACGATAACGACAATAACAACAAATCACAATGACAATAATTATAAACAAAATTCGATAGACACGCACGCCAAATCGCTAGGTTGAAAATGAGGTTGAGCCGTTTGAGGTTATACCACGTTATACAGCAGAAATGTTTATTATGAAGTTTGTGTTTTAGTGATTTCCAGTGCTACCGCTCAGTTATTTGGTAAAATCTCCGCTGCCAATCGTTCCCCCAACAAACATTTTGACAATTGCGCCACGCAACGTTCAATTACATTAGTCACTCAGCTATCTAATTCTGAATACCGCAGATGAGGTTGAGTGGAACTCACACTAACATGAGTACTCAATGAGTGACGGATGAGGTGAGTGTTAGAGTAAGTTAAGATACGTCTCTGAATTCGGCCCTGAAGCATAGAAGGCACCTTTATGGTTCTGGGTTGGTCAGAAACGTCGCAATAATTTCCCTACAAATATGTAATTCCGCCAAGTTTCAAGTTTCGTGTTTAGTCCATCTCCGAAATAAAATATAAAAACAATAAACACAGAGTAGGTTGTATCGCAGTACCGAATCATTTTCGGACAAATGTTTATAGAAACGTTTTGCCTTATTTTGCTTCATACTAACAGCCCTAAAAGTTTGGGACATTTTTTCATTAACACCCTGTATGTTACATCCATTTGTGCAGACAAAAAATACAGAAATATCTCAGGCCGAGAATGTGGAACTTGATAACAATGCGATACGTTGCGAAACAGTTTCACAAGCAACTTTGAATGACTCAAACATACGACAACCGTCTACAAGTGTTCAAATAGAAAGGCCAAAAAGGAAACGATTAGGAGCACAATATTGTCATGTTAGTATAGTAATCTATATACGGATGGGGCCATAATTATATACAAGGAATA
Organism: Agriotes lineatus; assembly: GCA_940337035.1. Classification (NCBI taxonomy): domain Eukaryota; kingdom Metazoa; phylum Arthropoda; class Insecta; order Coleoptera; family Elateridae; genus Agriotes; species Agriotes lineatus. The sequence continues at coordinate 103,915,419 of OW679201.1, forward strand.
AGGAAGAATATTTCGAAATTCAACCCCTAAAGGGGTAAAATGGGGGTTCCAATTTTGTATGGAAAAATAATATTAAATATACATTTTGACTTGAAACTTCGTAGGAGTACTCCTAAAAACAAATAAGCAAACACGTATTTTGTGATTTTCCGAAAATCAACCCCTTAGGGGGTGAAATAGGGTAAATAAGTCTAAAAATCGATATGGGTGTCGTTATTGAGGTTTTTTGGGCCGTTGAGTGAGCAAATGGCATTTGAAATTTGGCATGTAGATTCCTCATAGGAAGTAGGCATCCGCTAAGGAAGGATTTTTGAAAATTCAACCCCTAAAGGGGTAAAAAAGCGGTTGGCATTTTGTAAGATCAAATTTTGAACTAAGTCATTCAAAGTTTTTGAAAATTTGTCCCCTGAAGGTGAAAATAGATGACGGGACGGGACAAGACTGAACTGGACGGGATGGGACGAGAAGGGACGGGACGGGAATGAAAGGGGATGGGATTGGAGAGGAGGGAACAGGGCGGGACAGGACTGGACGGGACGGGACGGGAAGGGACGGGACGGGACGGAAAGGGAAGGGATGGGATAGGATGGGAGTGGAGGGGAGGGAACGGGGCGGGACGGTGACGGGGTCGGGAAAAGGGACGGGGACGGGGACGGGGACCGGGCCGGGGACGGGGCCGGAGACGGGGATGGGATGGGATGACAGAAAATAATTAATCATTATTTAATACACAAATAACGAACCTCGCCCGTACGAAGTCGCGGGTAACAGGTAGTTTTACATAAAAATATTCCTCATGTAATGCATAAACTACTTTAAAATTATTAACCACTAAAAGCTAGTTTGGTTTATAAATTTAAATGATTATTATATAAAGGTAAATGCAATTAACTGGCATTATACAGCTGTAGAGATAGTCTGGACAGAAAGTGCTATATTTGGGTGTCGTTTTCACTTAGTTCAGAGTTGGTACTGAAAAATACAGCAAATAAGATTGGTTTCTATTTACAACTATTTGGCTTAGATGCAAAGTGGCTTCATCATCTTTTTGGATTACCTTACCATCATCCCTTAAAAGTTGTTATGTAAATAATTGTACGGCTGATTTACCTTCTTCAGAAGTGTTCGGTAGAATCGCTGATTATTTAGTGGATAATTATATTAGTGAAGAGGCGACTTTCCGGCCATCTTTATCAGTTTCCAATTCAAGCAATTTAGGCTTTACAACCAATCCATAAGAGTCATTCAATGCTCACTTTTCTAATCCCTTCCACAATACTCACATAAATATAAATATTATTATTTAAACTTTATTGCAAGTACAGAATGGCCTATACATTAAAATGCAGCGTATAAACATTTCAGCCATTGTCCAAACAGGAAGAGTTAATCAAGCTGAATAGATTGTTCTTACCAGAACACACGAGAACGGCAATTTAAGTTTAATAAAGCTTTCAAAAACGATTAAGTGGTAATTAGCGGAACAATGCTGGTGATCAGTAGGGCTGTCTCTGGTAATGAGTTCCCTGGTTGTTACCTGATGCTGGTGATGAGTTTGGCCTATTATTAAGACCTACAACATTTGCTAAGGATTAGTTGGTGATGAATTGGCGTCTGCCCAAATGAGTACCTAACTGTATTTTATTTATACGTGGAAAAAGGTTATTTTTCACTGAATATGCAGGTTGTGTGTGTTTGTTTCATAACTAAAAGTTATCAATAGTAATATAACAAGGGTGAGACATACTTACCAATTTTGCACACGCCAAGGGTCGAGTGCTAGTTGCAATGAAAACAAACTGTCTCGAGGGCTTGCCCGAGGGCAGTTTTCTAAGGGCAACCAGCACGATTACTCTTGGTACGGGCAAAATTGGTATACGGTAAAAAAGCCCCGCAAAAAAACCCAAGGAAAAAATACCCACGGCAAAAAGCCCCGCGGAAAAAAACCTGGCCGGTATGCTAGAGAAGTTGTCAAAAAATTATTTTATTATTATTATACTTGATGGCCATGCATCTGGGTGACTGAACTCCGCCGTTTGTTGCTTCAACAACAATAAAGACAATTATTATGTATTGACAAAATATTTGAATACGAGTATATGTAAAAATACACCTAAAAAGATGAGATGGTTTAGTATACGGCAGTTAGGTAAATTGCGCAACGTCTTAATCCATTGAAATTATTCTGTAAACATGACATCAACTATTGCAATTACTGCAAAACGATATGAACATCAAACTATAATCAAATAGCGGTTTTAAAGGCGACATTCAACTATAATAAGTAGCAGTTGCGACACATGACAGGGCTATTGCATAAAGCTAAACAACAACCATATAAACTGATGGTAAATGAATTGTAATGACAGGCAAACAACTATAATGGTTTGACAAATCCAAAAAGGTACACAATAAAACTTCAGTGACCGCCACGTTACGTGAACTGTCCGATGCTTCGGCGAAACACACTGTATAAGTTAAATTCGCACTGTAAACTTTAATACAACGTACGGTACCTTTAAAGAGCTTGGGTGTGCGGCAAATTGATGTCCCATGCTACTGCAATCAGCTGCTGTTCCCAGATATACATAAAACCCCAACTAAGGGCTGACTGCACAAGCTCCATGTAAAGATGCGGCAGGGTGAAACCAGGCGATTATCCCATCAAGGAAGGCCGAGGCCTGCGCGTGACAAAATGGCAAAACGGCAAGCGGGGCCCCGCGGTACGTGATAAGCGTGCAAACAGTGCGGAACACGTGCAGTGGAACATGGCGTAACCATTTACCAAAAATATTTGGAAAAAGGTCACATACAAATGGAAGTCGATTCCAATCATGCGTTAATAGAAAGACGGTTAAAAAGAAAGAAATTCATATTACAAGTCAGTATCCAATTTTGATAAGGAAAGCAAGGAAAAATACTTCCCTTTTGAAGTTCACTATCGCACCCACGATTTTTACGAACATTGATATCAAAGACAGTTACCACTCGATTCGTCCTAGAAGAAAAAAGGGCGATCCTACTGTTCATCACCTGAAATGTCTGCAGTATGCATGAGATCCCAGTAAACCATTTTATATAGTATAGATGTAAAATAAATGTTTCTTATAAATGATGTAACATCTATGCAATTATCGAATTTACGTTAGTTTTACCTAAATGCTATGTTTAATGACAGTAACATTTTACCTAGATCTTTTTAAGTAAAATAGATGTCACAAACTATACGTAAATGTAACATTGAACTAGTGTCATTGATTATATGTTAGTAAGGCAATTTTACATAGCACTCTTAATTGCAACATCGAAAATACATTTTTTGCTTAATGTGAATAATGATCGTGTTTAAGAGATGAAATTTATTAATAAATGTAATTAAAATTCAGGGTTCAGAAGTATAATATATTTATTGTAGTAAGTAAAATACATCTACATGGGTATACCTATACCTGCATATTATAAAAATATACATACATAATATATAAAATTTACTTGTTGGGTAATTGCCTAAAATAGGGTGTTAAGAATATTTTAATAGCAATTAGTAAGTACAGAAAGAATCGAGAACAATACTAATACACTCTTGACAAAATTCATTAAGTCCAATACAATCCTGTCAGTTTGTAACTCTTTGTTGTACTTCAGCTTCGTCAGAATTTAAAGTAATTTTTTGTAATGAATTAATTGTATTATTGTTACATGTTATTTGTCACGGTTCAAACGTTAAGTAAACTAAATAATAATTTTTTTATCTGCATTTTACGTTCGTAATCGCTATTACAGGGTAGTGAAAAAAGCGCATTATATGTGCGATATGTTGCAGGCCTTCACAACTAATAACAAATTTGAATATCAATCTAAATTTTTTAGTTATATACAAAGTTGTGGATCTTCAACGGTTAACAGCGATTACATTCTATATTTGAGGTAGAAGTACATGATTTACGTTCGTGCTATCCAAAAAATAATTTGTTGATTACTCTGCAACTACAAGATTCTATTTATATGAAAAATGTTGCAAGTCCCTGTTTGTTAAAAATACCAAGAAAATGTTAGTATAACATCTTGCAACATATAATACGTTTCACACCAACTGCTTAATTGGAGATGAGTATTGGAATGCAATTTATAAGAAAGAACTCTATGCACCCTCAAGAAAGCAGGAATAATGATATAATCTGTTTTTTCACCACCCTGTACAATAATTTACTAGTTTTTCAGAATTACAACTTCTATATGCAGTAGCTGAAGACTATCTTAAAGAGCTTGAAACATTATATAGGTAAAGTCTAAAAACGATAGTAGTAATGAGCATTATGTTACAAACATATCATTAATAATAATTTGTATAGGATTAAAATTTAAAGAAATAATTCGGTATACATATAATGTCCCACACATCTTTCCAGGACAAATATTTGCAAATTTTTTAAAAATGAGGTTATCAGTTGCTAAATATTAGAAGAACAACTATGTATCGTGGTATCAGAATTAATGTACCTTCCTGGTATATTGATAATAGCCATTTTAAATTATTTTCTTCAAATTGCAGTACTTGTTGTATATACGGGGTGTTTGTAGACCGCTAGACAGCTCGTAACTTTGTTAAGAATAGAGATATCGAAAAGAACCTTTTTTTGTTTTAAATTCCAGCATACAACCTACAAATTATCTTATACGAAATTAAGCCATGGCCTCCTATTTTTACGTAGTAGTAAACAACTTTGGATTATTAAATGGAATACCCTGTATATTTTTAGATATTTGAAATCAGCACTAAACGTGCATTATGATAGCATTCTTAAATTAAAATTTTGCAACTTATTATTTTTCAAAATTATTTTTTTTATAACCGAAGTAGGCCATGAATTAAGCAAAATCACTAACAATCTAACAAGAAATGCAAAACAAACTCCACTTGGCTCTAAAAATGTCTCATGGCCGAATTATATCGCCAAATGTACTAAAACAATTGAAAACTATATTTTTTTAAATGGAACAATATGAGTTTCATTAAACAGTTGAAAACTACACTAAAAGGGCTTTCCAAAGGTATACCATATTTGCCATTTCGTTTAGAAAGAGCTTTTAAAAATCAAAAATACGTAAAACGATTTAAAAATAAATGTTATTGTTAATGAAACTCATACAATTCGGTCATGCGAAATTTTTAGAACTAAGTGGATTTTGTTTTGCAGTTTTTGTTCAATTGTTAGTGATAATGCATAATTAATGGCCTGCTTTGGCTAAACACTTTTTTTAATTTTTGAAAATAATAAGTTCCAAAATTTAAATTCAAGAATGCTATCATAAAGCACCTTTAGCGCTGATTGCAAATCTCTAAAAATATACAGGGTGTTCCATTTAAAAAACCAAAGTCGTGTATCACTGCGCAAAAATAGGAGGCCACGGCTTGAATTGGTTTACGTCAATTTGTAGATTGTGTACTGGCATTTAAAAAAAAATCTAACAACTGCCTTATAAATCAGAAACAATTGTGGTAGCATTTGTTTCAGTAGTTTTTCCAGTATTAATCTAAAAAAATATATTTGGAAGTTGTACATGTCTATTGCATACCTGATATATTTTTTTAAATCTTCCTTAAGCAGTTATTATCTAAGGAATACAAATTTTAGATAGAAGGAAAGAAAAGAATATTTAACATCACGGGATACATAAACAAGTATGAATGCCATTTTGAAGCAAATATATAGAAGATTGACATTACCAACATTTTTAAATTAACTTTTATGTCATATCATGTTTTTCGTTTAATTTAATAATAATCAGGTGTAACCAGGTTCTTTCAAACTTAAGATATATTTGGCATGTGCGTGATATTAAGAATATACGAGTAGGTATATACAGAGAATGGTTCGACTAAGATAACGCCTCTACATGTCATATTGATGCAACCCAAATTAGATATAAGATTTCACAAAAACTTAATTGATTAAAATAACAATAATGTAATTAGGGATCGAGTATATCTGCGAATTACATATCGTCAGTGAAGTAACAATACCTCCTATCTCCCTTTACCTAAATTTTACAGGAGAGGGTAAAAACGGATTGCCACTGCAGGCATTTGCGTCGTTTGACACATACAATGCTATAGACTATAGAGATAGGAGGTATTGAAGTTAAAATTTCAAGATAGGAGGTATTGCTTTTTCCTGTTTTGCCGACATTTTCACATTATCTGCACATAGAAGCTATTGAAATTATGCGCAGTAAAGTTAGGAATCGATTGCTGTATAAATCGCAATTTAGAAAATTTTGTCAGATAGGAGGTATTGTTACTTCACTGACGATATCTGTCACCAACTGCTGTCAATGACAACCTAATTCACAAAACAATATTATTTGCAGGTATACCTATACTATATTCACCAAATTGAGTCAGCACAAGCTGCAACCCACTTTACAAATATCAGCAGTAGTTGATTACTAATATCGAAGACTATCTAATATACGGATGGGGCCATAATTATATATAACAGCAATGAGATAACATGAATAAAAAAATACAATGCTTGAGTAAGAAAGAGATGGCCATACGAAAAAATTATTTTAGTAGGCATGTTTAGTTGGCAAATGTCATAATGAAATTAAGCGTCAAGCCTTCTCGAATATTTGGTACTATGTTTATTTCCTTCTTATTCAAGCAATACGAGTTATTTTCTTGTTCATGTTATCTCATTGCTGTTATATATAATTGTGGCCCCATCGGTATATAATATTAGATAGTCTTTGCTAATATAATATTATTAAAATTTAGATCGTAGAATTATGTATACCATGGAAGTTATGTTCTTTCTCAAATTTGACAACTGTTTTTGTAAAGCTTGGATTGTCAATTGTGCAATATCTGGTCAAAGAACTCTGCTAATTTTGACCTGAGAATAAATTCGCCCCCTAAAATAAATCTTATTCTTCATTATTCATATTAGATACATGACACATTGATTATAACATTAATAAAGGCAGCGACAAGGCCATGTCTCTCTGATTTGATATTTGTAACTTGGGTTGCAGATTTTACTGACTCCTTCGGTGAATGAAGTGTAATTCTTAATTTCAAAATTGTTATTCAACTAATTTCAGTTGCTGTGGTACTACATCCAATATGTGTTGAATAATCACAACTGCAAGGCGCGTTATTTAAGCTGAATCACCTTATATATTGGCTAAATTGGAGCAAAGCAAGCGTACTTGAAAAAAGTATTTTTGTTAAAAAAAGATATTTGTTGCTTACTAGTAGCTAACTATAAACTAACATTTCTCAACTGCTTTGAAACTAAATATCTTAGCTAATAGTAAAACTGGAACATTCTAAAGAAAAATGATAGTATTTTCTGGTAGTTGGTAGTATACGAAATTCCTTGATTGTTTTTTGTTCTATTTCGAATATAACACAAACTTTTTTCTTTTAATAAATTGTTGTGTAGCGGCTTAATTAACTTAATAGATGCATGTCCTTTAAAAGTTTTTAAAATGCACTACTGTTTAGCAAAATAGGTAATTAATATTGGGCTACTGGTTACTAGCAACACAAGCATTTTAGAGATCTTCAGTTAATACCCAATTGTTATGTAATATTTGAAGATAGGTATCACAAGGAGCATATAATAAAAAAAGAGAATAAGCTTTGTACTGAAAATAAAATGAACTATTACTTCTATTAGAAAAATTCAAGTTTTTGATACCTCAAATATTTAATAAACATCAATCTCAGAAATAGTTTTTTCTTATTAACACTTAAGAATATGGTACTTTTTCCTCTACATAATTTGGAAGCAAATATAGAACAGGCTGTCAGATCTGCGTCGAATAAGGAAAGATGGCGCAGAATAGTACGAACAATAACAACCCGATTAGACAAGACTACATATCCATGATCACCATGCGTCTGTCAAGACGTAAGGACTAGAGAAGAAGAAGAGAAACTACAATAACTGAAACCGGTTGTAAACTTCATGCATCACCTTAAAGCACCACGAACGAACGCCAATGAAAAATGTCAAACGTTCAAACATAACACTACACGTGCAGCTAACATCAACTAGTTAAAATAACTAGCGCCAAAATAATGACCACTCAAAACTTTCGATTATTTCTAAGGCACTGTATATCTCTACGCTCAAATTTGCCTGAAAATGGCCGCCAACAATCGTATGGCCACACTGTCTTGTATATAGTCACTGTAGCATTTATATCACTAACGCTCTCACAGTCTTTATATATTTCGATAGTGTTTATAAACGCGTACACGTCTGTAGTGCCATTGTACCTGGTTGTACACTTTGAAAAGGAGCCTTTTTGTCGTCGATGCAGATTAGGTTGCCTATTCAACGATTCTAGTAGAGCTAGAAGCTGGTCCCGTCCAAGTTGCACTACTGACGGTGGTTGCGTTTGGTCGGCGGCGGAACTCTACTGTTCTTCTGACATCTTCGTTTGGCTTCTTGTTAAAAGGTCGTAAATTTCGGCCTCTAGTTTGGGCGCCACTTGTGGTAGTCGTGAGTTTCTGCATATAGCAGGAAACCCGCAGCTTCCAATTTGCGTAATTAAACAAAGTTCAATCACTAAAACATTTATTTTAATTCCACTTAATAGAATTACCGAGCATTTAACATTTACTAATTCGTTCACACCAAGCAAAGCGTGTCGGCGAATGATTTATTTGCTGCCGATGACTGGGTCGCTCTGGTTTCTTAGCACCTACTGTTGAGAGAGCGGTTGTGAGCGTTTGTCGCTAGCGCCCTCGGTCGGTGCGGAGATGGACTGGGCTGGTTTGAGTAGAGGGATCTGTTACAATATCAATTAAATTGAAAAATATTTCTCCTAAAAAGCGCCTTGCATAGAAAACGTAAAAATTATGGAAACATACTACCTTTCGGTAACTAATAAAAAATCTAAAGAAGTATTTAATTAAAACTTTATACTACTTTTTTCAATTATAAATCTTTAGTGTTCACATAAAAAAAATTTAATATTAAGTCTTGGTGTGTGAAATTTCGAAAAATATTTGAAAAATTTAAAAATTAATTTTTAGCTAAAGTTAAAAAATAGGTTATTTCTGACCTTGAGATTATTCAGTTAGCTAAAAATAACAAACCCTAAAAGTTCTCATTGAAATCTTACTTAATATCCGAAAAATAGCACTTTTTGGATTCTGACAATTTCGAAAAAATCCATTTTCTAAATAAGTAAAAATTACTCGGTATATATAA
>OW679201.1:103924674-103941745 GCA_940337035.1 Agriotes lineatus
AGGTTTAATTAGTTATTGAAACAAATCTTTAGCTCCTGCTATTTGTTTCGCCATTTATTTATTCTTTTCCGGGCCAGCCTGTACATTCCCACTTGAATTATTTTCGCTGTATTTCGAATAATATCAAGTTTTGTCCGCGCGAAGGCGCTAGATTTGGTTTTCCCGAATTCACTTGTTATCGCTTTACGCCAGCGAACAGCGATTCGATTATTTTGGGCCATTTGATTTTCGCTTTCTGTCGAAGTAACTTGCTTCTTCGAAGGTATTCCCACGTGCTACAGCACTAATTAATAATTAATTTCGTTAGTGAGCTGATAACTAAATCAGGTATGTTTACGCTAATTGCTTGTTATCCATTTTAGTAATTTCTCTTTCTTATCAGCTTTTAGTTACCGCTTTTAGTTACCACTTTCGAGTAACTCTTTTAAACGCCGTTTTTGAGCGACTGGTTATGCTATTTGGCATCATAATTGGTAATCTTGGACCCCTCACAACTTCCTCTGGAATGCCATTTTGGGGGCTTGCCGTCTGTAACACCGAGTGCCTGTCCTTTTATCAACTTTGGCCACGAGGTCTGCGCTGTTGGTGATTGTTACATTAAGATAATCCTGGACCAATTCAACGCATGCCACCGGCGTTTCTTTCAATCCAGGTTAGTCTTATTTCAACGCCCACGAATTATTGGCTGAATCGATTTTTTCACAACGCTTCAAATTTATAATTTACTAATTTAAAACTACGTCTCATAAATCTAAAACATAATGTATCAATTGTTCCCTAATTTACAATTTACAAATTTATAATTTTACTAATTGAATACATATTAAGAATTTTGTAAAAAAAGTGCTTCACGCTATTTTATTATCATTACCGAGATAACGGATAATACACACAGACAGTGATAAGCTTATCCCTTCAGTGAATTGCATTCAAATTCAATCTAAGAGCCTAAAGGAGGTTCACATATTTTCGCTGTGCGTGTCGCATTTTCAGCACGTATAATTTATTGTATTCAGGTTATTTAATATTGTGATAAACGATTTTTCGACGCATTATTGATGTTGCCACCAAACATGATCTGCTGATTAATAAACTTAATTGTTTGTTATTTTCTTATTTATTTCTTGAAATCTGTGATTTCTGGCGCCCTGTGTTTTTTTTTTACTATTATTAAAAGAGCTTGCAGCAGCTCAGCTGATGATAGAAATCTGCGACCCAAGGCCATCGACTTTGACGCTAGCTAGGCCATTGCGGTAAGTAAGAAACATTTCAGAGCTACCGTGGTGTATAAATGATAAGGGGGTTGATCTGCGATTGTACTACCATTGGTTATTATTAGTAATCAATCGCAGGTTGGCTTTTTTATTGTTTCACTGACGCCAACGAGTGGGGCTCCCGACTTTGGTATTACATCAGCTGTGCAACCTGCAATTCTCATTTAATATTTTGACAAAATTATCTATTTAAAATGAATGTTAACGCACTTCGTGTTGATGAGCTGCTTTACGAACTACTGTTCAGGGGTTTAGATAGAGACACGGTGGAAGGTATGAACGTCGACCAACGTCGTAGAACCTTACGTGCTAAGTTGTTACTCGAAAAGGCTGACCCTACGCTGCTTAACGCTTATCAATTAGTGGCACCCTTCGATGTACAATTAGAACTTGATACTTGTAAAGGCAAACTAACTGAACTTTCGGTATTAGTTACTGCTTTCTCTGCTGCACCTTGCAATTCTGAATTTGCTCGGCTCGATACGCGGCTAACGCATTTGTATTCACGACTAACCAGGTTACAACCCTCTTCTAAATTAGAACAGGAGCATGCTACCCTTACCAGTCAATGCTTAGATTTATTACAGTCACTTAGTAATGAGCATGACGATTCGCAATTACAAGTAGATCCTTTGCCTTCAAATGTTGATGCCACTAATTTTGTCGATTCTGTTAATACAGTAGCTCCACCTAATTCTGACACTATTGAACCTATGGCAGATAATATTGTTGACAACCCTAACATAACTGAAGCCGCCGGTTTAGCTTCATCTACGTTCCAACGACCTAGGGTATCTTTTTCTAATGAGCACGTACATCCGTATCCTCCTTTTACACAACAACCTAGTATGTCCGCTACTGCTAATTTGCGAACTGAACTAGACCAAATTAATTACTCTACGACGTCTTTTCCTAGACATGTAGGTTTAGTTTCTGTACCGGTATGCAAATGGGGTTTATCATTTAATGGAGACACTACTACTATGGGGGTAAATTCTTTCTTACAACGTGTCGAAGAACTTAGGGTAGCGCGTAACATTTCATACGACCAATTATTTTCTAGTGCTGTTGACCTTTTCTCGGGTCGTGGGTTAGTATGGTACCGTGCTATGCATCACCGGGTTTCAAACTGGCACGACTTGGTAGCTAGGTTGCGATCTGATTTTTTGCCTACTGATTTTGATGAGGAATTATGGGACGAAATTAGGAAGCGTAAGCAGGGGGCCGATGAAAAACCCTCACTTTTTATTGCTGTGCTGCTTAATTTATTTGATCGTTTACTCATTAAACCATCCGAATCAGTTCAACTTAAGCATATTATGAAAAACTTGCAACCTTTTTACGCTACTCAATTATCCTTAACAGTAGTCCACGATATTGAACACCTTGCATTTCTGTGTAAAAAGCTGGAAGATGTTAAGATTCAGAATATTAAATACCGCAATCCTGCTGCTGCCTCATCCTTGCAACTGGAACCTGACTTGGCCTACCAGCCTACTCCTAAAAAACCTGTGACACAGACTGCACAAATGACAATTAAACATTCTGGTCCTAGAGCTAACCGTGCGAAAAGTACAACCACTTGTTGGAACTGCCGTAAATTAGGCCATACTTTCCATACTTGCTCGGCAGATAAGACTATTTTTTGCTATATTTGCGGTCATGCAAATAGTTATTTTGCTACTTGTCCTAAATGCCATCCAAAAAACGCAAAGTAAAGGGTAGATATCACAGCCGATCTATTCCTTATCCCTATTATACTAAGGCTGATACTTTATCTTGGGAATCTTGGTTACGAACTGTGAATGAATTTTGCCGTATGACTTGTAATACTTCAGCCACCTTTACTAAACAACTTTCTGACAACCGTCCTTATTTAACCATTTATATTAATGGCGAACCTATTCACGCTCTTTGCGATACAGGGGCCAATCAAACTTTAATTGGGCGCAACGGTCTATATTTACTTCAGAGACACGACCTCAAATTGTGTAACAATAAGTCTCCGCTTACCTTGACTACTGCTGACGGTCAGCTACAAAATATTTTAGGTACTGTTGCCTTACCCATTACCATTGATGGTATTACTAGGTCCATCGATGCGGTTATTTGTGACTCAATTCCGTCTACACTAATTTTAGGTGTTGATTTTTGCTACGCTTTTGGAGCAAAGACTGATTTTGTCGCTGGACGCTTCGATGTGGCTGAAACTTTTTCGCTGCAGACTATTTGTGGCGTAGTTGATTTGTCAGTTCAACAAAAACTTTTACTAGACCAAGTTGTTGGGAAATTTGCTGAAATTTCTGGTCCTACTTTAGGCTTAACTAATTTAGTTGTACACACTATTGATACGGGTGACGCATCTCCTATTAAGCAGAGATACTATCCTTTGTCTCCTGCTATGCAAGTCCATGCCGACCACGAACTTGATCGCTTGTTAGAGATGGGCATTATTCGTCCCTCGAAATCTCCTTGGAGTTCTCCAATGGTCTTAGTCAAAAAGAAAGATGGTTCATATCGACTTTGTTTCGATGGTCGAAAATTAAATTCGGTTACCAAGAAGGATGCTTATCCTTTACCATATTTAAATAGCATTCTTGATAAATTGCGCGATGCACGTTATCTTACGTCCATCGATCTTAAGCAAGCTTTTCACCAAATTCCTCTGCATCCCGATTCGTGCGAGAAAACAGCTTTTACAGTCCCTAGACGTGGTTTGTTCGAGTTTACAGTTGTACCGTTTGGGATCGCGAACGCACCAGCTAGTCAACAACGTCTCATGGATAGCATTTTTGGTCCGCTATTGGGTGAAAACATCTTCGTGTATCTAGACGATATTGTTATCGTGTCTGGAACCTTTAAAGAACACTTGGACACCTTAGAGCAAGTTTATACCCGTCTTAAAGACGCTAACTTAACTGTCAATATCGACAAATGTCAATTTTGCCGTCCCAGTCTTACGTACCTCGGCTTTGTTGTCGATAAAAATGGTTTACGCACGGACCCTGATAAAATCTTGGCTATCACCAAATATCCTCAACCAAATACGGTGACCGAAGTCAAACGCTTTATTGGCTTAGCTTCTTGGTATCGTCGCTTCGTTCCAAATTTTGCCACTATTACTGCTCCTATTTCGGACCTAATTAAAGGTCGTATTAAAAAGCAGCGTGTGCATTGGACTGATGATGCTCTTAAATCATTTAATCAAATTAAATCTTGTTTGACCTCCGCTCCTGTTTTGAGTAGCCCAAATTTTTCGCTACCGTTCACGTTACAATGTGACGCCTCGAATTTTGGCCTCGGTTGTGTCCTTACACAAAATATTGACGATGAGGAAAAGGTAATTGCTTATGCTTCACGTACCCTTAACAAGGCCGAACGCAATTATTCTGTCACAGAGAGAAATTGAGAAATTTAGACCGTATATTGAAGGTACACATTTCACTGTGTTAACTGACCACTATTCCTTATTGTGGCTTACTAATATGAAAGACCCCACCGGCCGTTTAGCCCGTTGGAGTGTTCGTTTGTCGCAATACGATTTTACAATTCAACACCGACAGGGCAAACATAATGTAGTTCCCGATGCCTTATCGCGAGCTCCTATTCAGGTTTCCGCTCTAGAACTTGTTGATGGTGATTTAGACTCTTGGTACTTAAAAATGCTGGACCGCGTTAGCCAAAGTCCTAATCAATTTCCAACTTGGCGAATTGAAAATCATCGACTTTTTAAGTATGTTCCCAACCGTCATGCCATTGTTAGCAACTTAGTGGAATGGAAACAGGTGATACCTCGTTCTCGCCGAACTGAAATTTACAAACTCTTTCATGACAGTCCCACATCTGCTCACTTGGGTGGTTATAAAACCTTTTGTAAAATCTCCGAACAATATTACTGGCCTAAAATGCGTGCCGATGTCATCCGTTACATACGCCATTGTGAAACTTGTGCTGCGAGTAAAGTTAGTCAACTTGCTAGACCTGGTTTAATGGGCCAAAATAAGAAGATTTTATACCCTTTTCAATGTTTGTCAATTGACATAATGGGTCCCTTACCTCGCACGAAAACTGGTAACACTTCTATCATAGTTGTATGTGATTGGCTAACCAAGTTTACCTTAGTTAAAGCTGTTCGCGCTGCCACTGCTAAAGCAGTAGCCAAGTTTCTGGAGAACGAAGTATTCCTTATTTTTGGTGTTCCTCAAATATGTATGGTTGATAACGGACCACAATTTATAAGTTCCCAATTTAAAGCCTTGATGAAACAATACCAAGTTCAACAAGTTTGGTATAATGCTTCTTATCATCCTCAAGTCAATTTTGTTGAGAGAGTTAACCGAGTTATCGGTACTGCTCTTCGTTCTTATGTTTCGGATAATCATCGTTCGTGGGACGAACATATTTATCAAGTTGCACACGCTTTGCGTAACGCCGTTCATGAGGTGACGGGTTACACCCCTTCTTTCTTAAATTTTGGGAGGACTGTACCAGTTTCTGGGACTTATTACGGTCGTCTTAAGAACTTCCAAGAAGAAGAATTATCTTTAGAAACTCGTGAAGACCTGGCTTCAGACGTTAACCAACTTTCTGAACTTTATCAAGACGTTGTTAAACGCCTCAATAACTCCTACCAACGCAATTCCAAGCACTATAACTTGCGTAAGCGTCCATTAAAATTTAATGTCAATGATTTGGTTTGGAAAAGGAACTACGTCTTATCTGATGCATCTAAATCCTTCAATCAGAAATTGGCTCCTAAATATGTCAAATGCAGAGTACTAAAAGTCACCGGCCCACTTACCTATCAGTTAGTGACCGTCCCCGACAATAAAAACGTTGGAGTTTGGCATATTAAAGATTTAAAACCTTACTTTGGAGAAGGACAAGTGGAGGAGTGAATTTTGGTGTGCCTGATTGTGTGTATGTGATTGTATGTATGATGATGTATGTGCATGTTTAGCTTATCTCGCCTATTCACCCTACGGATAGTATTATACTATCAACATCATTCTCACCCTTTTCGACTTGTTAACCAATTTCTATTATTATTATAATTATTATTATTTATTGCGTGCTTTTTAAGCCGCATATTTTTTGCTTTTGAGTGCTAGTTAGGCACCTTGAGCGACTCCTTAATTACCGATTTGATGGTACTTTTCCCTATCATTAGATTATATTAGGTGAAACCCTTTTGAGTGACGGATTTCCTCGCTTCTTTATAGATAGCGATTGGACCTTTTGTCGAACTCTTCTTGAGTCTTTTGTTGATAGTGAAGCAAGTGTTTAGGTGAGTTGCTTTCGTGATGAATGCGTGAGTCTTCTTTACTTTTTCGAAGTGTGTCTTTCTGACAATGGAGTTAGTTGTAAAAGAGTTTCTAGACCTGCACGATTTACTTAGGGTGGTTGGTTGGGCATGCAGGGTCGGTCTCTTTTTTGGGAAACTTTTCCATCAAATATTTTATTATTTCCTTTCCCCATCTCGCTTCACGAGATATTTTCAAAGCTTCAGGTCAGCATTCTTAGGTTCTTTGATAGCCTTTAGGATTTGTAGTATGCATGAGTTCGTGCTTGGGTTTTTAATAGTTTTTGGGGGCGGGTTTCTTTCGGTCTTGTGGAGATTTCTGGGGGTCGGGGCGAGCGATTGGGTTGCCATCCGACTCGGTGAGGGAGTTACATTCAGTCCGTCACCGGCGCGCCTTTTCCATCTAGCTGCGACGACTGGCTGAATGCCCGAGCTGGGTCTGGTGGTGGTGCGGTCGTTCCTTCCGGCTTCTGGGGTCTTTACCCAAATTCGGGGCGGGTATGGTTTTTAGGGCTTTTTTGTCCTGGGTTTTACCCGAATTTTTCGTCGTAGTATTTTCACTTCTGCGATGTTTCATACAGGAGTAAGTTTTTGTGACTTATCTCCGGTGTTCCGCTGTGTGTTAGTTCACACGGTGTTTTAGTGTGCAGTCGTTCCTGGACTGTTCACTTTTCCTTGACCAGCAGGGTGTAGGGTTTTCTGCTTCGGCGCTCTTCTTCACAGTCGCTTACATTCGCGGTGATCACTACGGGGGCCCGCGCTGAGTGTCTGTGATTGACAGCGTCCTCACCTTTTGTTAATTTCTCATTTCACTGCAATAGCTTCTTTCAAACAGCCCTGCGTTGACTGACTGACTGACGGACATCGGACTTATCCCTTCCAAATCCCTCTTCATTATACTATCTTCCTTTATTATACTCTTTTAATACCCAAGTATCCCTTTTTCCGATTTCTTTTCTTCTCTACCTTATTGGCTAATTCCAAATCCCATTTTTTAAGTTCCATGCCAATTTCCGGCTGCTGCCACAGCCGTTGGCTAAATCTCAGCAACTTTTCAGTACGCTGACTTGGTCCATGTGTGTATTCTGCCAGTACACATTTAAGGTAACCTTCTGATTAGTTCGTTTTCCGTTGGCTATGGTACGGAGCTAAGCGTCTAACTTATCCACCGACGCGCCTTTTTCATCTAGCGCGACGGATCGGTTTACCACTTTGCTCACGACTATTCCCTCCGTAAAACTTTCTATCCCTTCTTCTTTTCTTAACTTTACTCTTTTATTTCCCATCTATTTCCCTATTTTCCTTTCGCCTTCTTTTGACTGACGATGACCTTTCAATTGCTTTAGCATAATCATACCTCAGGTATTTCTCTTGGCCGTGGGGAGTGAAACAAATCTTTAGCTCCTGCTATTTGTTTCGCCATTTATTTATTCTTTTCCGGGCCAGCCTGTACATTCCCACTTGAATTATTTTCGCTGTATTTCGAATAATATCAAGTTTTGTCCGCGCGAAGGCGCTAGATTTGGTTTTCCCGAATTCACTTGTTATCGCTTTACGCCAGCGAACAGCGATTCGATTATTTTGGGCCATTTGATTTTCGCTTTCTGTCGAAGTAACTTGCTTCTTCGAAAGTATTCCCACGTGCTACAGCACTAATTAATAATTAATTTCGTTAGTGAGCTGATAACTAAATCAGGTATGTTTACGCTAATTGCTTGTTATCCATTTTAGTAATTTCTCTTTCTTATCAGCTTTTAGTTACCGCTTTTAGTTACCACTTTCGAGTAACTCTTTTAAACGCCGTTTTTGAGCGACTGGTTATGATATTTAGCATCATAATTGGTAATCTTGGACCCCTCACAACTTCCTCTGGAATGCCATTTTGAGGGCTTGCCGTCTGTAACACCGAGTGCCTGTCCTTTTATCAACTTTGGCCACGAGGTCTGCGCTGTTGGTGATTGTTACATTAAGATAATCCTGGACCAATTCAACGCATGCCACCGGCGTTTCTTTCAATCCAGGTTAGTCTTATTTCAACGCCCACGAATTATTGGCTGAATCGATTTTTTCACAATGCTTCAAATTTATAATTTACTAATTTAAAACTACGCCTTATAAATCTAAAACGAAATGTACTAACCATTCATAAATCTGTGTCTCATAAATCTAAAACATAATGTATCAATTGTTCCCTAATTTACAATTTACAAATTTATAATTTTACTAATTGAATACATATTAAGAATTTTGTAAAAAAAGTGCTTCACGCTATTTTATTATCATTACCGAGATAACGGATAATACACACAGACGGTGATAAGCTTATCCCTTCAGTGAATTGCATTCAAATTCAATCTAAGAGCCTAAAGGAGGTTCACATATTTCCGCTGTGCGTGTTGCATTTTCAGCACGTATAATTTATTGTATTCAGGTTATTTAATATTGTGATAAACAATTTTCCGACGCATTATTGATGTTGCCACCAAACATGATCTGCTGATTAATAAACTTAATTGTTTGTTATTTTTTTATTTATTTCTTGAAATCTGTGATTTCTGGCGCCCTGTGTTTTTTTTACTATTATTAAAAGAGCTTGCAGCAGCTCAGCTGATGATAGAAATCTGCGACCCAAGGCCATCGACTTTGACGCTAGCTAGGCCATTGCGGTAAGTAAGAAACATTTCAGAGCTACCGTGGTGTATAAATGATAAGGGGGTTGATCTGCGATTGTACTACCATTGGTTATTATTAGTAATCAATCGCAGGTTGGCTTTTTTATTGTTTCAGTGTGAGCTAGCTAACTCACCGTATAAAGCCATAGCAACAGAAACACCCCTATGAAAAGGGGTGCCCTTTGCTCCATCTTGGAGCTATATGATTTATATACCTGCAAATAATGATAAATAAATGCTAGTTCATAAGTAAAGCACTCACTTTAACTCAGATGGGTTCCTGGTTGTTTGTAAATTTTACAAATTATTTGAGTAATTTTACAAATTATTTTAGTACGGTTTTGTTTACCGCTTTAGTTCCATTACGCAGAAGCAAAATATTTGAAAGTAGGTCAAATGTTACGCAAAATGGATTCCGTATGCAAGATTGCGTTTTCTGACGTTTAAAACAAAGTGAAATTATCAAAGTTCGTACAGGTATTTATTTGAATTTTCGTGCTTTGGCGGCATTAATTATCTTTTGTTTTCAGGCAATTAATTGTCCATGACGTCAAAGGGACGCTGCTGGCGTAAATTAGCAATTGTTTCTGACGCGTCCGGTTTCACCCTCGCATAACCTCAAATACTGGAATCCGCTTGTTTTGCGAGCTGCACCTCCTATATAGCTGCGGAAATGCTTGGATCTTCTTAAGTATTGTCTCCTTTATCATGCACGTAATTTTCACGGGCCTAACGTTGATAATTTTAGCCGAATTTGGGTACCTGACAATTCGCCGAACTCCTCGTCTCGCTGGAGTGACGCCGTTGAAATTTTGAAGCTGCTACGGACCCCTCG
The DNA here is from genome assembly GCA_940337035.1 of Agriotes lineatus. Classification (NCBI taxonomy): domain Eukaryota; kingdom Metazoa; phylum Arthropoda; class Insecta; order Coleoptera; family Elateridae; genus Agriotes; species Agriotes lineatus. The sequence continues at coordinate 103,934,758 of OW679201.1, forward strand.
TTGTGAAACCTCCTGGAGACGTAGCTACAGCGCTGCTCTACCTCCTGGAATCTTCCCTTCTAGACTGCGATGATTTCTTTGGCTACACGCACAGTGATCGAAAATTTGAGCTGAACGGCTGCTAACTTCTCGGAAAGGGCCCCCTCGTACACTTTCTAATTGTTGGTTGCGGAAACACTCAAAAACGATACCACACCAACTGGGATGTGCACTAATTAAAACGGTATACTTTTTAAGTTGTAAAATGCTCATTTATTATGCAAAAATATGATTTAAAGTGGAGCACAATTTACATTGTCATTTCTTATAATTTATTCATTTGTTCTCCTCTTAATCCGTTATAAACAAAAGCTAATCTAATATTAATATAGACGGAAATTATCCAAGTTCAAGTCAATTATATTTTGAAATAAATCTGCTTATAAACTATTATATTTAGAAATTTCTTATATCTAAAATATTGTCTACATTTTTTATTATTAAAATGTCTCTTTGCGCCACCACACGTTTTATTAATTGCTTTTCTCTATTCACAAGCGTAATTGCACTGATTAATTTATTTAGAGTTCACTTCCTGCACAATTCCTTTTGCTATCTCTGTTTGCTTTTCACTCGTTTTCCCATGTCATGTGTACTTTTCACCATTGCTATTTCCTGTTCACTATGCCTGCCTTCTGATTAGTCGTTGCAACGTATAATTAGTTTATTCTGGCTTATACCTTTTTCTAAGAACCCTCACAAAATTTCACTGTCTAAATTAGTTGAATTCTACGCTTCATTTTCTTGCACATAGCAAACCCTTTTATAATTAATAATTTCTTTTGGTTCGGCTATTACTTTTGCACAAACCTATTATTTAAATTGATCTGACAGTCAACTTAGATCCCTGTGAGAAATGAGCTTTGCCTTTTGCGTTCCCTATTCAATTACTACTCTATTACTGGCATCTCTTTACCAATGCATTTATTGTGTGAACATCAAGTTTCAGCCTTGCAGTTATATAAAACACCTCAACCCTGTGCTTATTGAAATGTCCATTAAATTGTCAACGCTATCAGAGTTGAGTTGTAGGGCCTAAGACCAACATGCATGGCGGCTAGAGGTGTTGTATGTACAGATTGCTCCCAGAAAATCGGTCGTGACGATGATGTTATCGATGCTACATTGCTATGTAGAAGATCATATCACATACATTGTGTGTAGGTTAGTGTGGACCAATTTACAACAATGAAAGACGCTAATAAAACAATCAAAGAATGGAATTGTTCCAAGTGTATGCTTGAAGACTCCTTGGAGGTCAATAAGGCGATAAACAATCGGAAAGTTTGTTGCATATAGAAATCGGCAGTAAATTAATTATTTGCAAACAACTTGAAATTTTACCGACGCGACTCTTAATGTAAATGTACAAAATCTATCAGAAAAGGTTTTGCAGCATCACGGGTCAACTGGAAAAAATTCAGAGCGAAATAACTATCTTACAAAAAGAGATTAGAGAAAAATCGCAGGGAATTAATACTTTAGCAAATAAACTTAATCAGCTTGAACAGTATGGACGTAACAAAAACATCGAGATACACGGTTTATTTGAAGAAGAGGCCGAAAACCTACACCTGAAAATCAAAACTATTGCGGAAAATTTAATAATTCCTAATTTTGCAGTCAACAACATAGATGCTGTTCACCGCTTGACGACAAAAAATAAAAATATACCCCGACGAATAATAGTACAGTTTAATCGAAGGCCAATCAGAGATGCATTTATTGTCAACAAAAAGAAAGTATCAATAACTAACAATGCTATTGTCCCGAATACTGGAGGAAATAAAGTCTACATAAATGAAAACCTAAATCCAATGAACAAAGAAGAACTATGGAAGGCAAGAAATGCGAAAAAAGAACACAATTTCAAACATTTATGGACATACAAAAGTTCTATATTTATAAAGAAGACGAACGATAGCCAACAAATAAAAATGTCTACAGAGGCAGACATCCCTATATGGTATTATGATACTATATAGTACAAGAAAATAATTTGGTTTCAAACAGTTTCATTATGGGTCATCAAAATATTCAATCGGTAAGGGGTAAGATTTTGGAATTAGACGTTAATTTATTAGGCATTGATAAAGAATGCGGGAGTAGCGTAGATCTTATCTGTTTAAGTGAAACGTGGCTGAGAACAGGGAAAAATATTTACTTAAACAATTATTATACTGCTGCTCAATACTCAAAAAAATCAGCACCATATGGCAGAACTCTTATTTTAGTTTGTAATAAGCATTCATTTTTGCATAAAGAAATAAAAAACAATTATATAACACAGACAGGATGAATTGTTCTTTACTTTGCATTATACAACTCGGATACAGCTGTATGTTTCCGTGTAGCCATTCGTAAGAGCATATTTTGAAAAATAGATCCTCTATGTGTTATTTTGGCAGGCAGCTATTGTAATCCGTTAACGTTGTGGCTTATGGGCGCCATGAATACTAATCCCTAACTTTTTTAGCATAGTTTAATACTAATAAGTATAAAAATCCTTTTTTTCAAAAGAAGATCTTTATGAAATTATTATAATTCTCTAAAAAGTTGTACAAACGAATTTCTGTAATTTTAACCAAATATAATCGCATTTTGTTGCCGTTTTTAACGTCAAAATGATGCATATATTCGCACTACTTCCATATGAGGTTTCATATTGACACTCATATTGACACTAGTGATAATATGAAATTTTAGAACCACTTTGTAGATTTAAGTAAATTTATTTACTGGAAAAATCAATATGACTCAAAATTACAGAAAATTTTGTATGCAACAAGTTGCAACTTTAGTGTTTTTCACACACAACGTGTTGCCCAACTCGCTTGTGCTCGTAGGGCAAACTTCACGTCTAGTGTGAAAACACTTTCACTTTGCAACTTCATACATAAATAGCTATTTAAACTTCCTAGATTAGAAATGTGTGAGATAATAAATCGTAGTTTATTTTGTATTGATACACATTACCAATCCTTAGGAAGTATCAGTAATTAGCTACCTGAGCGCAAGTAATTAGAGTATTTATAAGCTGTTGTTACCAAGATCATTGTATAATAATGTTATCGAAATATATAGTATTTTTTGCCAATGTTTTGATTTTATTTTCAAACTTAGAGGTAAATAGAAACCTCAAACTATATCCACCTAATCCTTACAAAGGGAATGCCAGGTAAATACTGTTAATCTCTTGTTTCTACTAATGAGCTTTTAACAAGTATGGGGTTAGCGTGTTGTAGCACTGTGGGTTGCTTATGAAGATTTTAACTACAAAAAAAATTATCCACAATATTATTCTAAATCGTAATCAAAATTGTCCTATCACATAAAACTTTCCATCCCTTTGTATAATTTTAAGACTAAAAATTAGTTTATTGCATTTTTTTAACAAAATAATTTAATTAGAACATTATCTCGAAAAACAAAGTCTAATGTAATTATTATCATATCAAAGCCCAAACAACTTTTTCAATTCAAATAGTATACCCGCAATCTTCCTGAAAAGTATAGCGAAATTGGCGTATGCCCTCATTACTTGCGCTAGCTTTATAAGGAGCCTTAGATTAAGAAACAGTGAATCTGCATTTTGAATATTAGTTTTTATTTTAGATATTTCGAATCTACCAAATACAGAGTTTTTTTAGAAATATACAAACTCCGCCTCCTTTCTTATCAAATCTATCACAACGATAGAGCATATATTCAGGTAGGTTAAATAGACAAGTAAGTGTTGCACCAGTAAGCCAAGTTTTAGATATCAATATACAAGCTGGATTACGTTGAGAAACAAATAAGTATTAGTTTTTTGAATAATCAACCTCAACAATAATAGATCACCCCTTCACGTATTTAATTATTTTACCAGCATCATTCAAATCAGTGAGGAAATTTTTCATTTTTATGATCCTAGGTCTAATTTGTGGTATTTTCCCGTTTCTGAATTTAAAATTCGGCTTGCATAGAAGCATTTTTAAATATTTTCCGGCTCACAAGCATTTCTCGGCAGCTTAAAGCACGTGTCTTTTATGAATGAGAAGAAGCAAACGTTTTTATCCCACCTTCTCTGGCACAGGCCAGACGTTGATAACATGTGTGTAAGTGTTCTTCCACCCCGGCGTGGGGCGTGGCTGGGGGTGTTGCATTTATTTGTGTTTTAATTAACGGTTAACGGTGGATACTTTTGTGTGTGCGTACCGCGTGATTAAATGTACCGATATTTGAAGTCCCGTCGGTTAGAGCAACCATTGGAGTTTGCATTAAAGATGACTTTTCCCCATGTTTAATGTTTGAACTGCACGTGTTTGTTGACGGTCGGCTTTGGGGGTTTGTTGAGTGTGGGCAGCTTCGATCAACGAAGTTTGGCAGATTATTTCTATGGGAATCTCAGTGGCGGCTTACTTGGCATAATGAAATTCCATTTATCGTTTAGAATCCTTACCATGTTATCACGGACTTTGTATTACCCACGCTGGGGATGTTAGTGTCGCCCAGGCCCCTTCCGTAGGCAGCATCTCGGTGCTATTTGGCAGTTTCTGCAAGTGTATTTAGACAGTTGCTTGGGAGCGGCCACCTGCAGTTCCGTTGGACGCCGTATGCAGCCACCTGGGCTCTTTATTAAAGTATGTTCCGCTTTTATGTATTAGTTTTACAGTGCCAGTTTGCTTAACGTCAATGTAGACTTTATTGTTTGAACTAGGTATTGTAGTTGTCAATCAGATTTAATGCTTCGGCTTAATTTAACGGTGTGGCGATTAAAGCCTGTATCGTATTGTAGCTGCGTTTATTTGTTTGCCGTCAAGTTTGATTGTTTATGAGTCAGGTCTTTGAATATTTAATGTTAATTTCGTTTATTTGTTGTCAAGTTTACCGCCTTTATCTAGTCTAAAACGTTACGTAATAGAATATAACCCTTACTAACCCGCTTCGTTGCATTTATTTGCTAAACCATTGTTCATATACATATTATTGTTAATACAGTTTATTTTCGTGTAACTGTGTTTTTCTTTTTGATGTTTACGATATTTGCATGCGATTTTGTATGTGTTTTCTTTTCTAAAAGAAGTTTCGAAAGCTGTGGAAGGGTTTTCCCGCAAGGTAAATTCAACGCTGTTGTTCGTGGCTCGTCGACCAAGCACTGCCAAGGTTGAAGTTAGAAGGTGGACCCAATTGTTACCGCTTTTCTCAGTGGGCTAACCTGTGTATTGCCCCTATTAGGAAAGTGGTGGCGCCTTGGCATCTAACATCTGCTTTTCTTTTAATGGGGCCCTGCCTTGGTTAGCAATGTTGTTCTTGTTGGCACAATTGTGCTAGATTTAGCACCCATCAAAAAGCTAGACGCTAGCAGCCCAACACAAAAATTACAGCATATGATAGGCAGAATTTTGCTTGTCAGTTGATAATGAATCGATATATCAGTGACGACGGTAGCTACAATTTGACTTATGTATTGGTACAACCACGACGGATGATATTGGTAACACTTGAATTGATATTTATTAAAGTGTTGTGATTGCTATGTGCTATTTTCTTCTGCATAGATGGCAACATTGTAGTCTAACACAATTTCCCCTAAATCTGCAACAAACATTTCCCTACTTTCGGCACCAAACATTTTACGTCAGGAACAACACTGCTGATTAGTCTCGTATTGGACCACCCCAGCTCCACTGAGCGACGTAGGCACCCTCTTTTTGTTACAGATTAGGGCAGCGGTCCTATGTAATTCTTTCCCGAATTGAGTCATTTTACACGCTAGTCATTTAGCTAATTAGTGTCATGTTGTAAAGTCCCGTTGATGTGGTCACAAACTAGCGCTCTTATCGTAACGTAGTTTTTAGGCTGTAATGACTATTACTCATTAGAGCAATGTCGTAAAGGCGAGTTTAGCCAGTAACAAATATTTTAATTTCTTGTTTTAGGTCCTCTAAATACTGGAGTTTTCTCATCCTTGACGACTACATTTTTAAACTGAGATACTATCAACCCATTTTTATTACATAAATTGAGCAAGCCTCTTGATTATTAGAATATTTAACTCTTAAACCTCTGGGTTTATTATTTTTTACTTGACCAAATCTCTGAATTTCAAGTGGTTTATAGGTAACACCACTGCCAATCGTGTGAAGAATTTTTCTAACAGTATTTACATCAGCGTTAGCGGCATTTGAGGCAATCTCTGAGATATTGAACATTATAATATTATGTGCACGATTAATTCTGTCAATTGATTCTGCCAGAATTGTTTCAAAATTCTCATCTTTCAAATTATTATTGAGCTGATCCTTAAATTAATTTTCGAGAGCTGCTATTTTGTTTTCTAGGTACAAACATTTATCAGATATTTTATCATCAAGCGCTTTAAGATTGCTTGAGATAGGATTTATTTTATTTTCTAGATTGCTACATTGATCACAATTAGGTAACACATTTACAATAAATAATTTGTGTAAACTTTATGTTATTGTTTATAATGTCATTTGCCCTTTCAGAAGTTTTATATGTAAATACATAAAGACTATATTGTGTCTCATTCCCAAGTAGAGTAGGTATCGTTAACTACGTATTTTTTTATTTATGATTTGATATCACTTTTAACAGCTGCCACCCATTATTCTTATCACATTGGTTATTATTTATTTTTAGTGTAAATGAAAAGCTGTAGGTAAATTTAAAAACTTAGCGTTTCATAGATAAATTAAATTTGCGAATATCCATAAACATTATGGGCACCACAGTAGTGAAAGTGAAAGCTATTGTTAATAGTCACAAGCCACTAATAGTCAACAACCAAAATTTAGCTTTCCCCAATTATTTCCGACGTCATCTCTTGATGACGCCTAGTAGATGACAATTGATCACGGCGCTAGTGGCACCTTGTCACGTCATTGAATGACCAGTATTGAATGCACACATGTGATTATATTCCATAGTCTTAATTTCAAAG
>OW679201.1:103941768-104097262 GCA_940337035.1 Agriotes lineatus
TATCGGTAATCGGGAAAATCGATTTCAAATTGTTGCTAGTGGTCTATTATGCAATTATAGTGCAATGTTGCGAAAATTATCAGGTTTCTTAAAAAATGCAATGTGGTCATCCATAAAATTAATAGTTTTGTGTCATATCATCAGCATACAGGAGACATTTTTACTTCCTTTTACGATAAAGGAAGTATTGGATTCACCCCAAAAATTCGAAATTGAGTTTTCAACAGATCTTCACGTTTTAGAGTCCCCTGATCCCAAAAAACATATTTTTTTTCATTGGTCTGTGTGTCTGTGTGTCTGTCTGTCTGTGTGTCTGTCTGTGAACAGAATATCTCAAAAACGAAAAGAGGTATGGCGTTGAAACTTCATATATAAGTTTTGTGTACTATGTAGATGAGACAGCAAGCTTTTGAAGAAAATCGCATAACCGGAAGTAGGTGTTTACTCTTGTGATTTTTCAGTTTTTTTCGATTTTTTCAAAAACGGCTCTAACGATTTTTTTCAAACTTTACATTTTTATTACATTTTTAATGTGCATTGACGTGAGATAGGTGATTTTCCAGTTGAAAACTTCTAAAGTGGGTTTCTTTTGTTTTTTTTTCTATTTTTTTTATTAACTCCTATTTCAAATGGAACACCCGGTATATTATTACATTTTTGAATTCTGCTTAAGATTTTAGAGAAAATTTGTCTCTTCAACTAACGCTCTATTTTGTACCGTTTTTGTAGAATTCGTAATTTTTGAAAATTTTTGACAAATGCTTAAAAATTAAAAATTAAATTTTTGACTAATTATAAGATCACTGTAAAAGGAAGTTGTGTGAGTGTATCACACCAGATTTTTAGAATATTGCAATACTGAACAAATGTCATTAATAAAATGTAAAAAAGGTAATGACCCTAAATTACACTCTTTTGGTACACAGGAATTTGCAATATATATTGCAATGGTTTTAAGCCCTGAATCCCACCTCTGTGAGCACTGCAAAGTAATGAATAATTCATAAAAGCTAAGAATGGGAGATGGTATCTAATTGCAATAAGTAAAATAAATCAGACTTGAAGTAGTAATCATATTTGCAAAGCAATGCCAGTAATAAGTAAATTAATTTCATAACATAAGGAAATAGACAGAGCTCAAAACCGTAGAGAATGGATTCACATAATTTAAACTAATAAAGGGGATGGTGAAATGTCAAAACCAATCCAATTAAGAATGAATCGATTATAAAATAGTAATTTACGTAACAAGTATAGAAAGTGGAGCTTTTCAGTACGAGTGAGATGTTTCCGGAAGAGGCCGTTAGGCCGAGTCCGGAATTTCGAGACGAGTATGGAAAAGCCACTTTCATACGAGTTTCGTACAATATTTTTTCGTACACTAGCATACAAAACTGAATACTAAATTTATCCTCGTATATAGCAAATAAGTAGAGTAATATTATTATGTACGTAACGTTTTATATGTGTTGTAACTAAGGAACGAATACCGCAAAATACTACTTTGCCGTACGAATACCGCAAAGAGCAACTTTCTGATTAATAAATTGTACGGCAAAGTTGCTCTTTCAATGCTAGAGTACGAAAAATAATTATTACATGCTTGTCGAGTGTATTTGCAAGTCAAAAGTCATTAATAAAAAAACTCTCTTTGAGTGTATTACAATATGATAATAAAGCAGAATGCTAAGAGAAAAGTGCAACGAGCACAAATTATAACAGATCTAAAACAATTAATAAAAAAATGGATCATCAATATTCAAGATTAGTTGGAATCCAAACAGTGAATTGACTTAAAAGTACAAAATGAAATGGACATTTATTTGAACACCAAAGTTATTAAAAAAGGAAGTGCGCGAAATGAATAATTAATCAGTGCAACTGATATGCAAAAGGACTGTTAAAAGAGTGCAGTGCAAGAAATATCGAAAGACATTGCAAAATTATAGGACAATTTAGTAAATAAGTTACTATTGTAAAAGTTTTTAGATTTAAGCATTTTAATTGTAAAAAGTACCTAAGTTGAATAAGTTTGAATATCCGTTTTATGAATTTGATATGTTTATAACGAACTTTTAAAAAAATGAGCAATTGAATAAATTATTGCTGACAGCTGGGTTTTTGCATCTCCAGTTAATTTAAGATTTGCACTATTAAATATCAAAATACATTAAAAATAATAGCACCATTGTGACGAGTAAAATTCAGTGCATCCGGGGCAATGAAGGCATGATTTTCCCTGAGTTTGTAAAATTTTTATCATCGGCTTCCGAGCGACCCTCCCACCAGCGATCCGGTTTCGTACCAGCAACTACATGCATGGTGAGGGGATCCTAGGCACGAGACCACATCACCGGCAACCCCATCCAGCTCCTGCATGCACGTCACTTCATTCCAGGCGCCCCCGCAGAAGATTTGGCCTAGTTCGACCCTTCCGAGCATCGAGGCGCTGCGCTGCCTGCGTCAAATTATAAGGTCAGTTTGTAAGCCAATTTAAATGCTACGGACGTGAAACTTACCGGACATATAAAGAAAGCTGCTCCGAAGCTGATTCCAGGCATTTCAAACCTTCAGTTAGCCTAGATCTGATAATTGGAAAATGTAGAAGTGAGGTTAGGATTCTGCAGCGTCGATGTAAGAAACAACAAAGTTGTGTTTTCGCTTAAAAACAAAAAACGAGCTACTGACGCTTCAATTAAGCGGGAGAATTTAAAATTACCTGTTAGATGTGCTCACTGAGTTATTGTAATTAATATTGAAAAACACTGAACGACCAGCACTTGATAAATTTCATAACGTAAATTTGTGACAGATTAGCTCGAGTGAAGCATATTAGTTTGCATTTGACCTACGCTCCAGTGGCGTACGAATAAATTTCAAAAACTAACTGTGAACTCATACCTCGAGTAAGAGCGCATGTCTGCCGTGAGTTTAGCCAACAAAATTTAAATTGCAGGTAGATTAAATTACAAGTAGGGGCTTACGATCATTTATTTAAACTTGAGTTACTATACAGCTCATTTTTAATTATCCCTGAGAGACTTAGTTAATTCATTAGTTCTTTGACGAACCCAAACTAAAAATACTTGCTTTGGTAGCTCTAGTTATTTATTTAAAATTAAATTATCATTATTTAGAGAGCAATAAACACTGCAATATCTTAAAAACTTAATGTTTCAATAGTTAACATAATAAATAGGTATATACAAACATGTAAAATGATTAAACATATTTAATAGATAAAAAACCTCATTTGACATTTGTGTTCGGGAATTGTCGCCATAACACTTGCCTCGTTGGTTTGCAAGCGAAATCCGTTCGATTAAATATTGCCTAGATTTCAAATCGTGTGTAATGTTCACCAGCTTGGCACCAATATCGTGGACCAAATCAACAGCTTCTCGACACCAAGGTCCAAAAGTTTCCACAGCAAAGGCAACAAAATTATAACTTGAATTTCCTATTGTCTTTTATTTTAAATGCTTCCGCCGAGAAGCAAACACAGCTACAGAACCTGCTTTTAAAAGCGAATGTGGCAAATTAGATTATGCCAACGTGTCAGAACATGTTATGTCCCAAACCAAAGGAATACCTTTTTTCCAAGGGATAAGGGACATGCCATCGGTGCGTTTTCCATCATCACGATAAAGGCCACCAGGTTCGAGAAAAGAAGGTACATCAATTGAAGATAGTGCACGATGTAGGATAGAATTTATGTCGTTGTGACGAAGAATACGATCAATGCTTTTAAGACAGTTTAAACCATGTAATCCAAAGCAATGAACTTGTGTATTACAAACACTAACATGGGGATGACTTTCTAGTCGTAAACCCGTATACATATACGAAATGTATTATTGTCCAGGAAGGTGCCAATATTATAAGAACTAAAGGCATGCAGCCAGGCACCTGATTCTCGTGTCTGAAGGGCTTTAAAGCGGGCAATATCAATTTGACTTTCAAAATTGATTATCAATTATATGTTGGATATTTAAGATGTCCCAGTTTTTCTGTATAGATCAATTAGTAGGAGATGAAGAATGGGTGGAGTTCCATTTTGTCACAGCTTCTGTTAAATGATAGATTGCAATTTCGTCCATACATGGTTGTAACTGATCATTGACGAGGCCCAAAACGCCGTGAACTGAAGCTAAAAACTCAGGCAATGAAATCCCCCATTTAATATAGGCAAACCGGCCTGCACCCACTGCTTATAACCGATTCTAACATTAATAATTGACTCCAAACAAGTGTGTAATTGGGCATCCATTTTAAAACAAATATGAAGATATTTCCAAAATGGAGATGTTCTAAATAAATAAGTAAGTTTGGGAATGGCAAAGTAGTTTTTCAAAAGAAAGTAAGAGATAGGTGAACTTATGTTTTTCGAGCTATTTAAGAGAGATTCCCAACAGATAAGTTTGGTAGAGATGACATTTTCAAAGTCATCTTCGAAGATTGGCGAGCCTAGTAATTCCATTTTTTATGCGAATACCAGGAGTAATGTTTTGAAATTTAGATAGGATACCTTCATCTATATTATTAATAAAGAAAAACTCACATTTAGAAAAATTCAATTCAAGACCTAGGTGTTTACTGTTCTCAATCAGTGTGGCTAAATCTTTAAAAACAACTTCTGCTTCAACACTTAAGACACCGTCATCGAGGTACCAAATATTCAAAGAAGAGCTTGAAGATTGAATTAAAGGTTGGATAGAGTGACTGAAGATTAAAGGGCGTAATGGGTCATCTTGTTGAGCACCGACTAATGAAGGAATAATAAATTTACCAAAAAATAAATTAGGTGATGAACCGTAACATTGAAAAAGAAAAGGGTAAAGATGTGGAACTTTATTAAAAACCTCTGCTAGAATAATATTTCTGTCAACAGAGTTAAAGGCATTCTTAGAATACATTTTCAATAAAATTTTATTAAAATTTGTCGGTGAATTGATGAAAGTACGAGTGGCATGGATTGCAGCTTCACATTCCGATTTGGAGTTGATGAGAAGGGAGATAAAATCCCATTTCGTTTCGAACATGAAAACAATTGGACGCAGACCTCCGTCTTTCTTGCGAAGGGCACAATGTGACGCTCCATATAGGAAGGGACAGATAAAGTCGGTCACTTTACCATTAAGCATGAAATTACAGAGTGAAGTTATTGTAAAAAGAAGGAATTTTTCTGCATCTCCTGTGAAAGGAGAGATGAGTTCTTTTTAAGTGTTGCGGGCGTAATCCATCGATGCTTGGAGCGGACCCAGGTTTAAATGGTATGATTGAATTATGTGCTTCTTCAATTGTAGCTGTAATAGATACCTATTACATTTTCTGTTTCTGCAGGAGGAAAGAGTCTAGAATTTTGAAAGCACCTTTAATGTCAAAATCGGCATCTTTTAAATTTGCTCTTTTATCAAGAGCAATATTAGACTTTTTAGAAGATTTTAATGAAGATGAAGTCGGTGAAGAAATATTTGAAATATTATTCTTGATTATGTTTGTAACTGTTTCTACTCTATTATTAGGAAGACAGAAGGCGCTATAAGCGAAAAGGAGTAGATGTTCCCATGATTTACTATCATTTTTGGAAATGCATTCACAGATTATAAAATCAAGTTTCTTAGCAGTTAAAATTCGAGCACCTTTAGGAATCCGTTGTATAATACGGGTATTTTTTCGAAGTAAGATTAGACGGTCAGATAGATGTGTGGGAATCATTACAATATTATCATGATGTTGGTGATTTGGATGCATTTTACCCAGATGAGTCTTTATTCCTCTCAGATACATAAAACTTCTTCCAGCTTCAGTGGGGCAGAGTGGACAAGGAAATTCTCCAGGAAGCTTCATAACTGATATGTAATTTTTTTTTTCGACGACTGACATCGAAAGTAGATTTTTCTCACTGTCATTTGACAACAGAAAGTTGACATTTGCCGCTGAGCGTGCGTTTTCATCTTTTTGCCGCTCGCCGAGCGTTTTGGGTTTCCGCGTGAACAAAATAGGTAGCCACGTCCGAATGTTTCCTTGACAACGCCCGTCATTTGTGGAAATAATCGCGTCACATGTCATATAGACTGCGCGAGTAATGTTAACTTGATTTTCAATTAATTTTTGCGATAAAACGAAATTTGATATTTTCTTTTAATAATATGCTCAGTCGTCGAAAAAATAGTATGTATATTTCGAGCTAAAAGTTCCCTTGCCGCTTTTGCATGATTGCTGGTTTCGACTTCGTCTCAACCAGCAATATTCATGCGCAAGCGGCAAGAATGCACTTTCAGCTCTTAACATACAATATACTATTCCGAGATGTCATTGTTGATCTCTGATTAAGGGATATTATTGCCTTGCATTGCCAGTTGAGAGCATGAAAAAACAGGCTCGACTTTCTGAGAACATAAATAGGATTTCCTTAAGTGAATGTTGAATTCTCTTCTTATCTTAAAAGTTCTTAGACATGATTGGCATCTATTGAATGTTTTAACAGCAGGAGGCAGTGCCGGTTTTACATGGGTGCTATTGGGTGCTGTAGAACCGGGAGGTAAATTTTTCTTGGGCGGCACGCAGAGCGCGCTAGTGTAATAACTCTAGCGGTCACATACGAAATTAGCGCTCAGATACGATAGTTCTATTACATACTCAGACTCGCACTTAATAAAGTTGGCACGACGACGAAGTAAGCATATAATCATGTCCGGCTCATTTCCCGACGTCTGGTAGACCTAAGCAGGCCGCATAATAGTATATTACTAGCTGTAGCCCACGGCGTCTGCCGCATTTAAAATTTAGGACGAATTTAATAACTGGTAGAAGACGAAGCACCACAAAACCAAACACGAGACAGGTCACACACAAAAAGTACACAGTTGTCAAATACAAGTGTGATGTCAACCGAAGCATCAAAGCCTCGATTTGTAAGGGTGTGTTTAAACGGAGCCTGTGGGCGACTGTGGGTCCCATTCAGCAAGGCAGTAATAAACCCTCATTATTAAATGAAATGTACTTGTGTTCGTAGTTTTAAAAAACACAATCAATAGGCATAATAACATAGGTTTGATGAACACGAAAACCCTCTGAGCACTTCAACAGTCTGAGAATATATACCTCGCGATCTTAACTACTGAAAGAATTTATAAGAAACTTGAAAAAGGAATTAACTCTGTAAAGGAATATTGGGTTAACGTATTAAAAACGATTGTTAGCGTTATAAATTGGCCCAGTACTTTCAATATCGACGAAACGAGTTTGGTCAATATGAAGCCAAAGGAATAGCTTTAACAAGCAACGAAAACTGCGTGGAACGACGGAGCACTAAAAGAAATAGGCAACCAAATACAGAAGTTATTTTAAGAGTAAGACCTAGAGAGAAAATGGGAACATTTTCCAAATCTTGATAATCCAGATAATCTTCAGTTTGAAATTAATCGTATATCCGAAGTGTACAAAAGATGTTTAATCTCCCAAAGATTTAGTGAAATTGGTACATGAAAATAAATTAATATATTCATGTGTGTCTTCGTATTTTTTTTTCTATAATGGTTAGGAATGCTAGTGGGGAGCGTTCATTTTCCACGCTGGAGCGGGTTAAAACCTATCTTCGAAATTCAATTGCGCAAGAAAAATTAAATTCTTTAGTCATATTATCAGTAAATTTAGACATTTTAAAAACCGTACTCACTAACTAGCTTATACAAACCTTTTCAAATTTAAAAACAAGAAAGCGACTCTTGTACTGAGTGAAACTTCTCTTCTGTATTTTATTACGAACGTGATGTACTTACATGGATCATCTTAATTTCCAATTTCCTTCCTAATATAGTTCCTAGTGTATTAGTAGTCAGACATGTCAATGTATTGCAATATTGGGCATTGGCTTTGTTGATGTTTTGTGTTGCCTATTTATTAATTTTGACTTTTTAGTTGATTTTAAAAACCAAAGTTAGTTTGTGTTTTTTATTAGTTTTAAACGTAAAGTATTTATTTTTATGTTGTATTTATATTTAATTTTTACTCAGTTCCTAGTATATTATAGCTTTTTATTTTTTGGGTGTATTTTCTTATTTATTCTAATTTTTGTTGTTTTTGATTATTTTATTTTTCACTGATGTGTACTGTAAAGATATTTATAATAAATAATTTCGGATTTTGGAACCCTTCGTTTTAAACATAATATAAACATATAATTTCAGATAGTTTAAATTACTAATTTATAAAAATATAGGTAGGGGCGGCGGTTACGATTAGCACCGGGCGCTAAAGTACCTTAAACCGGCACTGGCAGGAGGTGTATTATTTCTTGAATATTTTCTTGGGACATAATCGGACGAAGTGTCACTACTGACATATTGGAAACCATATTGTCCTAAATGACAAAATACCTCCTTTCTTTGAGATAGCTTGCAATAAATATTAATACTGCGATCTGAACTCAAAAGTTGAGTAGCTTGTTTAGGAGAACGTCGTGATCCACTTTATCAAATGCTTTGATGAAGTCTGTAAAGATAGCATCTAATTATTTGTGTGTTATAACGATGGTATTGTAAATACCTATAGCTAGTGAATACTAAAATATTTGTAAGAGTTGAACTGTTTGGCATAAAAACATGTTGCATTTTTGTAATCTTATTTCGAATATGTTGAAAAAGTTTCTGGTAGATTATTTGCTCAAACACTTTGGAGGGAGCCGATAACACTGACATTGGCAGATAATTTTCTACGCTTGTCTTCTCACCGGTTTTGTAAATAGACATACTTTTGTGGTTTGCCACTCCTGAGAAAAAGTGTTTGTTTTTATAGAAAGGTTGAATACATTTGAAAAGAGTCTCTACTAGTGTGGCGCATCGTTTAAGTACGTACTGAAATTGACACTTCCTAGTATCGTTTAGACTGCAATTTGACACTTGGACTCGGCGGCTTCCAAGCTGTCAGGGGTTCGTTAATGTAAAATACCGATGTGGTAGACTTTTCGAAGCAGCCTTCTAATTTTGTTGTGCAGTTTGCAGTTGAATTTTTATGTGCCGCTTGCTGGTAACCCTTAAATCAACCTTGGTTGGGGCAACGAGTTCTGTGTCAGTAGTAAATAAAGTGAAAATTGACATTCCAGGGCTAGTCTGGGTGAAAAATAGTGGCTGTTGTGTCGTTTACCAAGGCTGCTGGACAAATTAATTTTTGGATAATTCCGGATCTGTTTAGACGTCGGTCGCCAAAGTAACTCCTAATAATGAAGATGAAACGCAGGTGTGTTTTTTATTGTCGCAATTTGCGGACATAACAGTTAAGTAGTAGCTCATTCGGGGGCGTCTATTTTACCAACATAAAACGGCATCAATCAACAATCCATCATTTATAGCAGTCGCTGTTAAAAGCAACTTCGTTTAAGAACAGGTATTTGAGTCGAGGTTGAATGTTTGAGCCGTGCAGTCGAGGTGTACTATTTTTGAATCGAGCTGCCTTCCGTTGTTTACAGGGGTTCCCATATGATTTGATATGTATTTGATAAACTTATTTACTTGTATTTCTGGATTTTGCAACTTGTTTTATAATTTGTGTAATCGAAGTATTGTAGATTGCCCGTTTAATATTCCCAATCATTTTTGAATAGTTTAATAAAACTCTTCTAATATTTTGAGCTTCTTTGAGTCACAGTGTCAATTATTTAAGCAGCAAAAAAAATCGTACTCTTCAGGTGCGTTGCAGGCGTAGCCGTAGGAAGATTATGTAATTATGTGCCTGTGGAATTCACTAGAGAAAAAGGATGGAGATAGTAGCTGAACTCTTTCCAAACAGAAAAGATAACATATTAGCTGAACCGATCGTGCACACAGTTGAACCATTCACTGAGGCAGAACTACTAGACCGGAATGGGACGTTTCGCCGCCGACGTTTCGCCACCGCCGGTTCGCCACCGCCGTTTCGCCGCCAGGCCGTTTCGCCACCAGCCGTTTCGCCGCCGGGCCAGTTCGCCGCCAAGGTTAACGATTTCAAATTTACAGAATGTTAATGTCTACATTTAAGATTATTTTCAAAACAACAAATTCCGGGTGAAATTTGGTGCACGGTCCGGTCTATTCAGCATGCGCTGCCAGCCAAGTGAGGTTTATGGTCAGCGTCCATCAAAATGTTGTGGGTCTCGTAATTTTTAAAGCAATGTTGTTGCGCTCTCGGCGGTGGTTCCGGTTAATGGTTTATGTTAATTGTTAGGTCTTGATGATTTTTTTAGAGAAAAATTAGAGAGAGAGTCTGATCAACGTTACATTTTTCTGTTCACTGTTACATTTTTGTGCATGCGCACTAGACCGGACCGTCCATCGAATTTTTACCCAAATTCCTTAACGTAGGTACCTAATTCGAAAATAACTACTGATTTAGTTAGGTTAGGTTAGGTTAGGTTAGGTCATGATCATGTGTGTATCTATATGTTATTCCAAATATTGAAATTGTTCTGGCGGCGAACTGGCTCGGTGGCGAAACGGCCGGTGGCGAAACGGCCGGTGGCGAAACGGCCTGGCGGCGAAACGGCCGTGGCGAAACGGCGGCGGCGAAACGTCCTACACCCCTACTAGACGTAGTAAACAAAATGAAAACCAGAAGCCGCCAGAGCCAGACTTCATCCCAGCGGAGGCAGTAAAGGTTGCGTCAAGCATCTTGCCCGAATGGATGCTAAAGGTGATAAATTAACTATTGAAAGTCCAAGAATTCCCGGGCAGCTGGAAGACGGCGACGCTAGTCCTTATTCTGAAACAAGGGAAAACGTCTACATATAGACCCATATGTCTACTAAACACCCTAAGTAAGCTGTATGAGGGTCTAATACGAAATAGACTGGAGATAAGATTAAAGAATAGAGAGGGCTTGTCAGACCAACAATGTGGGTTTAGGAATTGTCGATCGCCTATCCAAGCGATTTTTAAAGTACAGGAAGAAGCAAGCAACTGCAGGAACAAATGGTTCGTACTAATCTGCGTGGATTTTAGAAACGCATTTAACTCGGCAGCGTGGTGTTTAATAATAAAGGAGTTGCAAAAGAGGAACATATCAATATGCCTGATCCATATAATATGCAAATACCTGGAGCACAGAAGGATTATTATCGGCAAAGGCAAGAGAGGGAAGTTACCGCTGGAGTCCCACAAGGATCGGTTCTGGGACCGGCCCTGTTGAACGTACTATACGACGGAGTGTTTAAAATAAACCTGCTGGAAGGAGCTCAGACGATAGGATTTGCAGATGATCTGGCCATAGTGGTGACAAGAAAACGGGAGTAGTTTTCACCATGCGGGAGACGGAGTAACACCCAACAGAGTAGTAGGGTATCTTGGAATAATGTTAGACGACAAGAAGAGCTTTGGGGAGCACATAAGATGGGTAGCAAATAAGGCCGAAATCAGGGTAGCAGTATTGACAAAAATAATGGCAAGTATAGGTGGACCGAATTGGGCAAAAAGAGCAGTTCTAAACAAAGTGGTACAATCTACTCTCCTATATGGGGCATCCGTGTGGTATAGAACGATGACAACTAATACATATAAAGCGATAATGAAAAGAGTACAAAGAAAGATGGCCTTATGTTTAGCAAGTAGCTACAGAACGATTTCTACACAAGCCTTGCAGGTGGTTGCAGGAACAGTACCGATTGACCGGCTGGTGGAGGAAAGAGCTTACTTGGAGAGGTACAGAGAAGGGAATGTTAACAAACGACAAGCAAGAAACGTGACGATTGATAAATGGCAAGGCAGATGGTCAAATAGCGAAAAGGGGGCGTGGACGAAGAGACTTATCCCAGATTTAAGACTCTGGGTGGGCAAGAGACATGGAGGCACAAATTACTACTTAACACAGGTACTAACGGGCCAAGGCTGCTTTAAAGTTTATTTGAAACGATTTAGCATCACCAACACAGACGAATGTCCACACTGTGGTAACCCAGATACCACAGAACATACTGTATTTTATTACGAAAGATGGGCGAACGAACCACATGAAACAGTAATTGAAGTGAGGGAACTCATACCGGAAACCGTGATAAGAAAGATGCTGTAAAGCAGAGAAATGTGGGAGAAGATTACTAACTTTTTGATGACGATAATTAAAGTTAAAGAACAGGAAGAAAAAAGTACTTGAATTGTAAGCAGGATATCCAGGAAGGACGAAGTCAAATACCGGAACCGAAATGATGATATGTGAATAACAGTGCCATTTTTGGATATCAGAGTGTATAGAGAGATGTTTTTAGCCGGTAAAAATCCGACACTACCTGGAAGTACGGGCTTCCTTGCGTCTATCGAAGATTTTCCTCTTACTACAAAAAAAAATGCGTTGCATTTAAAAGTTTTGTTCAACCTGTGAGTAGTAATTTGTTAAGAAATGTTAAAAGGGAAGTTACAGTATAATAGTTGAAGCAATTAAGCTTTGCTTGCATTAGACCTAATCTACTTGGACCGTAAACGGAGTGGATTTCTCGAACTATGGGTTGAGTATTTCATGGTGAAGCCCTATTAATTTCTTAGTATATTCCTATATTGACGATCCCGAAGTAGGACCGAACTTTATGAGTACTGCGAACTTCCGCTCACCGCGAGCTAGCTGTGGACAATCTGGAGATTTTCTATTGCCGCCCAACGCAATTACTGTCCAGTCTGTGAGGAAGGATAAAGGGTTGGCCTTACCTGGTGGCGAAAGTTGCTCGTTAACGAGGATTTTTAATCGCTGGCAGTGTTTCCTTACGTTTCACATCGTCCCTTGGTTTTTAATTCGGTTTAAGTAATATTATTGACATTCTTGTAAAATTAATGTTACACTGCACATTTTTTGACCACCTCATATTTCACAAATTTTCGCGATCCTGGGTATACAGCGCTCTGCAAAGCATCTCCGAATTTCACAAATGTCCAGTCCGTATAAAATGACGTTTATGTCACAATTTAGCAGGGTGACGTTTGTCTTACAATTTAGCAGGCCTTGCACAGAACAATACCTAAGGGCGTGGCTGGTTGTTATAGAGACGACTCTTAATGGCTGCCTTTTTTAAAATTGACCACACTGTCCTTATATAGCCACTGTACTGCGACTCGTTTAAAACGTGAGTTTCCTGTATTAATATATTAAGGTATTTGATATGTCTGAGATGCTTTACAGGCCGCTGTATATTCACAATCGGGAAAATTTGTGCAATGTGAGGTGGTCAAATGTGCAGTGTAACATTAATTTTACTAGAATGTCAATAATACAGTATGGCTATTAATTTACACTACTGAAACGGTAGGCCTATTTTCGCTTAAACCTCTAACAATTGACACTGTTATTTGACATAAACATTGACGTTTGGTTTTAGTTAGATGTACTAATACAGGGAATTTATTTTAATAGTTAACATAAGCGTTTCGTTTCTATGCCACCATTTAATCATACAGGTCATTTCCATAGTTAGAAATGAGAGCAAAAGATTAGAGCGTGTATTTTATGAGTTAACATAGGAATTATTACTTGTCAAAAAGACAATTAAAAGTTATCTTAATGTATACCACTGAAGGAAAGATACAACACACAAGTTGTTTCTACGTATTTACTTTTTATTTGAATTCCCACATTCCGGTAACAAAATTAAAGTTTCTTATTAGCAAGTACCTAATTCAAATTCGTATGTTAACTCGTAAAATAAACGCTCTAATCTATTGATTTTATTGGTAACTATAGAAGTGACCCGCATGATTAAATGCTGGCATAACGACGAAACTGCTATGTTAACCATTAAAATAAATTCACTGTATGTTTGCAAGTTCGTAAATAATGTTATCTACTGAAGAAAAAGTCTTTTTAGTTGAGCACTATTTTCGCTCATACGTTTTAGGTAGACAAAATGGTCGAAGCAGTAAATTCTTCCGCGAACAATTTTCGGAGCATTTCAATAAATAGGCATCAAGTAATCCTATTGTACTGAACACTATAACCAAATTTAGAAGAACTGGAAGTGTGCTACACCAAGGAAAAGATAAATCTGGATGACAATACAACAAAAAGAGAAAATTACAGAAGCGATACGACAGATGCAACAGCCTCTATTTTCAAATATGGCCACAAATATGCAAAAACGATACGAACTAAGAGTCGAATGTAATGAAGGGCACTTAGAACATGTTATTAGTAAAGCTAATACTTAAGTGCTAATTTATTATTACATCTTATTTTAAGTGAAAAAAGTTTGAAATTTTCAGTACTATAAATTAATAGCCATACTGTATTACTTAAACAGAATTAAACGGCAAGTGACGATGTGAAACGTAAGGAATCGCTGCCAGCGATTAAAAATCCTCGTTAACAAGCAACCTTATATCGGAATATAAATCAAATGTGCTCTTTATTATCTTCTTTATTGTCTTTTTGTACATAGAAAATGAGAATTTACAACATTTTGCGTTGGTTGACACAGAGACTTCGTACAAAAGCTGAACAAAAATAGATTTTTTTGATATTCATGACCAAACCGTTGTATTTATACCACCAGTTAATTTGGAGGCATATAATATTCAGTGTTACATAGCCCATAAATTCTCTTTAATTTCATGCAATAATCTTTGGCATTAAGACACCTATATAGTATATTATAGCTTTTGATTTGGGTTAATGCGCAATTTCCTCAAAAAGTATTTTACTTTAACTCATTGAGATTTACGAGAATTATTTCGTTCCACTTGATATTGGGGCTACTTTCAATAATAAAGGACTTAGAAGCAATATTGTGTGACTGTGTGTAATTTTGTGAACGCCTCAAGATGGCGGATATCTCAACAGCTAATCAGAAAGATGACCAAAATTGACCACACTGTTTTTATAAAGTCACTGTATTGGAATACAACTAAGGAAGCTCTCATGTGATGAATGGTCTATGTATTAAAATATATATACTAGTACCATGGAGGTAGCACAGGGAATTCGCCTCTTTCTAATTTTCGCTTCAAATGCCGCTTGACTTTCTCGTGCCACATGTAGACCACATCCGTCGGAACCGCCGCAGCAAGCGAGTGTTTCGTAATGTGGTAATTCCCGTTGCAGAGCGAAATGGCCATAAGCTACTTTTTGCGTTTTCTTTGTTTACTGTAGAGTTGTCTTTGCTGTTGACCAACGTGCAGCTACCCGTTGGTTCTCCTGTACATTTTGGAATTTCTTACTCGAGATAGCTGCATGCGCTGGCAGTTTCCGTAAGCTGCTTTTTCGATTTTGGTCGCGTAGAGAAGTGCTTTGCGCGTCTCGACTGGAAAACCTCTGAGTTTGTCTATTTACACCCCACAATGCAAATTGCTGGCCCTGGACTGCTAACATTTCTCTCTGTGTTCAAACAAATTGCGTGCTGCACAATTTTTCAATTTTATGTAATATTAGCGATTATAATAAGAATTGCGCGTGCCCGTCTGTACAGCCTCCATTTGCACGAATTAATCGGCCATTGCAACGACGGCTAACGTTTGACTTTAGCCGACCTCTCAAAGCACAGAGAATTGTTGTAATTATGTTATTTACAAGGAACAAAGAAAAACGGAAGCAAAAGGAGAAAAACAGAATTTGAAAATATAAAATTCTACACATTGAGAGATGAAAAAGTAGTGAAAAATTACAAAGAAAATCGTACGACACTCATTAATGACCAACAGAAAAATTAGTTCACGAACTGTAACCAAGACAACAACAAAATTTCTTGAAAATTTTTTGTTGGTAGACTAACCTAAATGTGATTAATAAGTGGAAATTTTTTGACGTTCACTATTGTTAATATGTTAGAAACACTGTCAGTCTATGTCAAATTCGAAGTTAGTCTATGTCAAATTCAATGTTAGCAGGTTAGGTTGTCAGGTTATTTTGTATTTTAATTTGCCACCTAGGTTTTAGGGCAGCGTGCCCGTATGTTAAACCCTTTTAGGTACTTATTTGGCTTCATCGCCTAATTCCATAATAATGATTTTGCACATATTTGGCCTCAAGCGCAGTATTTCTCGTCATCTGGGGCACCCCTTTGTTGGTACTTTGACAGCCGGGTGTTAACGCTCGCAAGATTTCCGAACCTTCTAGAAATCACGCTGTTGGTGTGACTGCGAGGCCTCGCGCTCTCTTTGTCACCGGAACTTATTTGTTTTATTGGGCGCATCGCCATTGGCTGTCGAGAGTCACGTGGTAACGCCGTTTTGGCTCACGTCACTGCGGGCGTCGTAACGCTTCTTGCTTGGGCATTCAGCCGAGAGCCGTCAATCTAAGAGGTCGGATGGTGTGTGTGTTCGTGCGGCGCTCCCGCCCTTGGCGGTGGCGTCAGCCTTTTCCCGTCTCGTGCTGCTTCAGCAAGTGTTTGATAAACTGTTTCGCCTTAAGCGAGAGTCGGAGTTCAACTCAGGCCATTGAAGAAGGGAGGTGTGTGTCGTTTAGGGGCGACTTTATTACGCCAAGGCGTAGGTGTGATGGAATTCCATGCCCGGTTCTACGTCGTCACGTAAGGGAGTGTTCCATTTAGCTCGTTGTGCGAGGATTCCGTTGAGGTAGGACATCACTTGGGCTAATTTTGCCGTCGTAGCGGCGTTTGTTGAAGCGCCAGCCTTTGTCGCCATTGTGGACGCATCCAGACCATTCACACGTCGGCCGTTTTAGCGGCGAATTAATTGCCACAGGCAACTTGTTTCCCGCCAGCTGGACCGCATGCCGATCTCTTGGGCCGTCACCAATAAAACTAAGGTATTTGTAACCATTGAATCATACTAACTTCTTGTGCGCGAGCTTTGCGCTTAACCATGTGAATAATTGCTGAACTCTTGGCATATGTGCTGTAAGGTGGCATCGCCAGTTTGGTCGCAGTAAAATTGCATGTGCGCGAACTTGATGTGAAATTATTAGGGCGGTGCCATATTCGCCAAGTTTTGTGCGAGACCTTTCGTATGTTAGCAACAGCGTCGTGTTCGGCTCGTTGAGTGTTACACGAAGTTATCGATCGCTTGGGCGGCGTAGCACCAGCTGTGTCATATTCTAAATTCGCCTGCGGGCGTTAGGCTATGTAAGCCCCCCTTTTCGGCCAAATATATCTCAGTAACGCGGCCCCCTTTTTGCTTTGCGAATTGGGTTTCTAACTAATTCGCCGCATCTCTTTGCGGCGCCGGATTCTGCCGACAGCTACGCTGTTCGCGTCGCCTTTGCGGTTGCCTAACTCGTTTTTTATGAACAAACGTTCCCTTTGTGGGACTCATATGTCAAACTGCTCTTGATTTTGTACAGTTATGAGTGTTGTTTAGTAACAGTAGTGCGCCCATCAGCTGATGCTTATTTATAAGAATTAACGCAATGTTTGCGGCACACTTTGCTGCCCCAATGTAAGAATTGAATAATAGACGCTTATCTAATTAAGAGACGCTTTATTCTTGGTCGCTTTGTGCATGTTCTGTTTCAGCGTGCGCCCATCATTGAGAAGATAAATGTACGGTGAAGCCAGTGAGATCAGAGCGTGCAGGTAAGCTTGGTGGTGACATTGCCGTGGCTGAAAGAGCCCCACTTCATGATCTAAGTATTTTTGCCATCACGAAATCGTTGTGTGAGTTTATAATTCACGAGTACCCTTATCGACGGAGTGTCTTGAATACTTCGCCCCCGTCTAACCGCCCAGGCCCGGTTATTCGGGTTAAGACAGGCTTGGTGGCGCCCTCTTTATTTTACCGTTATTTACCGTCCCTCTGGCCGTTACCCTTAGATAATCTCGTTAAGAACCCGCCCAACTCCACTGAAAGTCTAGCCGGCCTATCTTGTTGCGGCTGGGTAGCGGCCTAGGAGAACTTTCGTCCCGATTTCGTCCATTACGGCACGCGCCGGCCGTTTCGTTTATGTATGAGCCGGTGCGGTGTCGTAAAGTCAGTTCAAGACCGTAACAAGGTTTCGAGTCAGTTTTGACACAGACTGACGCAAAACCTAACCTGCTAACCTCAAATTTGACATGTACTTACAGTGTCACCAACATATTAACAACTTACTATGGGCGCATTTTTTATGTCACTTGATATTTTATTTTCGAGTAAAATGTAAATTTTACTTTTTATGGCTGTGTCGCTATGATTTTCTTGCCGAATCTGCATTCTAGCATTAATTCATGTCCGGTAATTTTCTTATCGTGCACAGAACAACGTAATCGGCCCTCGCGTACCGCTCGTGCCGATTAATACGTTGTTACTGTGCACTCTAAAAAATTACCGGAAAGAATTAATGCTCTTATGAGATTATAAGTGAAAGTACAGAAATGAAAATAAAGAATTTAGTAAAATAGAATACCAAACAGTGGAAGAAATCTAGCAAACCTTCAAAAGAATAGTATTAGAAACAGCAAAAGAAACATGCGGCACAATTAAAGGTAACAATAAGACACAACAAACAGCTTGCTGGAGTGAGAAGATAAAAATTGAGATAAAAATAAAGAAGGAAAAATGGCAGAGGTACCTACAGAACAGATCAGAAACTCATTATACATCATATAAAGAGCAAAGAAACAAAGGTAAAATCCCAGTAAAAGAAGCAAAAGAGAAAACTTGGAGTAAATTCGAAGAAAAAAATGGAAAGGCACCGAAAAGGAAATCAAAAACTATTCTATAAAATACTGAAAAATACCAGAAAATATAAGAAAAACTAACATACAACTATAATGAACAAAGAAGGAGAAAACATAACAGATGAGGAAGAACTAATGGAAAGGTGGAAACGGTATTTTCAAGAATTATTATATACAAATGTAATAAAAATATAGCAAGTGAAAAATTAACTGCAGAGATGAAACCAAACGAAAGTGCAGAATAAGAACCAATAACGGAGCAGGAACTAGTAGAGGCCATCGACGCATTGAAAAAAGGAAAAGCACCCGGGCATGACAGAAAACCTCAGAAATGCTAAAAAACAAGGAAAAGAATTCCTCCTAATGATCTGTAATACAGAGTGGAACTAAGGAGTGGTACCGGAAGACTGGTCAAAAGGAGTGATAGTACCAATATCCAAAAAGGGAAATACCCGGGACTGTAATAACTACAGAGGGATTACTTTACTAAGCACATACTGGAGAAAAGGTTAAGATGATTTATAGAACCAAACTTGGAGGGATCACAGAGCGCCTTTAAAAAAGAAAAGTGCACACGAACACATTTTCATCTTAAAACAAATAATAGAAAATACGCTAATGATCGGTGGAAAAGCACACTTTGCCTTTATAGACCTGGAAAGGGCGTTCGATCGAGTGAGAAGACAAATAGTATGGAACTGCCTGGAAAAGAGAAATGTGGGCAGAAATAGTTTATATAAGCAGCACACCAATTATCTAATTAATAAAAACAGAAAGTCGAGGATTAAGACAAGGTGGGGTATTAAGTCCAGATATATTTAATTTATTAATGGACGAAATAAGGAAGAAATGTAAACTCAGAGTAAAAAAGTGTCACGTAGGTTTTAGAAAACTAAAACCTGAACGCTTATTCACGGAAGATCTGGTATTCCTAAGCGACAGTCAAAGGGACTACAAAACATCCTAAAAGTATGGAAAAGAGCCTTGACAGAACATGGAATGAAAATAAACACCAAAAAGACTATATAGTGGTAGTAACTAAAGGACCTGAGGATCCCCTAGACATAGAAATCGGAGGGGACAAAATAGAACTAAAGTTTTAAATATCTTGGAGTGACAATAGAAAGTAATGGAAGGCAAACCAGGGACATACATGAAAGAATCCACAGCATATTATGCAATGAGGCAAAGATTCATGAAAAAACGAGAAGTATCAACAACGACCAAAATGACAGTGTTTAAGACGGTTTATAGATCAATATTAACGTACATCAGTGAAACATGAACGCTTAGTAGTTAGTAGTAATTGTTGTGGGGAAACTCATGTCAAGCAAGTAGGCCTTCATATGCCCTTTTTGCTAACCCCGTGGACAAGGTCTAGGCATGCAGTGTACCAGGTACCTTAGTCCTACTTAAAATTTTGCGGAGACCAATGAGTTCTAACCCTAGCAAGGGATCTTTTACATGTTACACATCGTAGTAACATGGGATCCACGGTTTTACATCAATTCCGAATAATGGCATTCTGTAAAGGTTTTCATCTGCATTTCTTTTATTTTTTAAAAACCTCACCGAGATCGGGGATCGAACTCTCGACCCTTAAATGAGTAGCCTAAATGCTTAACTTCTGAGCTATGGAGCCCGGCTAACATGGACCCTTACAAGGAGTATAAAGAGTAAACTGCAAGCTACAGAAATGACACACTTAAAAGCAGTAAAAGGAATAACCAGGAGAAATAGAATTAGGAACACGAATGTACGAGAGGAATTAGACATCGAACCAGTACTACAATTTATTGCGAAGAAACAGTTAAGCTAGTGGGGTCCAATGCATGGAAGAAGAGAGACAAGTCATAGAAATATGGGAAGCTAAAATAATAAAGAAGCAACCACGGGGAAGGCCAAGCGAAACATGGGAAAACACAATTTACAAAGCTAATACAAAAAAGAGAAAAAACAATAAACGCAAAAAGAATTTCTACAGCCAGAAATAAGTGGAAAAATTTGTACAATAAAGAACATAAAAAATTTAAACCAAAACCCTACAACGAAAGGTATATTGCAATGGTCTTTAGCCCTCAAATCAGCTCTGATTGCAGTACAAGCAAATAACAAATTAAATCACTAAAGCACAGAGGCAGGCATCTGAGAGAATTCACATAAATTGCCAAATCATAATAACACTGGTATAAATGGCTAATGACATTGATTGTATTTTGAATAGGCACAGAAATATGGAGACTCAAGTTCCGTGTATTGGGTTTAACAATATAATTTTAAGCATAATATAATAGATTTGCACAAAGTAGAAGCCGAATCTAAATTAATTAGGAACTGGCACAGAAAGTTCAAGTTAGACACAGCTTAAAAAAGGAAGCGTAGAAAGTAAAGTCAGTAGGGAATGAATAGGAAATGAACATTTTTAGAATAAAGGTGAGAATAAGAATGATCAGAAAAATAAGGCAAAGAACATAGAAAAGCCAGGCAAGTCATTTATTACATGAAAATACAGGACTTGGGAATTTGAAGAGATTGCAGTGGCAAGAAATTAGATGAAATTCAAATAGCAGGAAATGAGACAATGTTGGTGTATTAAAAAACAATTCAGTGTAGTGATAAACAATGGGCATTTAAGTGTTATAAAATCAAGTGAGTGGCGGATTAAAACGATGAGAAATGAACAATTCAAAAGACAATAATTTTAGTATATAAGAAATTGTAATTAAATTGATCAAATTTGTTAATTTAGTTTTTAAGATATGTAATTGTACATGGTTTGAACTTCCTGAAGTTAAATTTGTAGACAGTGTTTTGTCAAATACGACAGGGGCAATTATTTTTTAATAAATTGGTGAAAGTTACCTGAGTTTTGCTCTGACTTTAATTAAAGAATTTTTATAGAAGGCATAAAATTATAAAAATAAAAATAGCACCATCGTGATCAGCGAATTGCAGTGTATCAGCACAATTGGAGGCAAGATTTTCCACGCACTTGAGTGATTTTCGTTCCGAGGCGGCTTCGGCAGAAAACGGCTACAAGGGAGCGCTCGCAGAACCAAACCACAGCATCGTGAGAAGGCCTAGGGTGTCAAGATTGTTCCGGCAGCTCCGCACACCTGGTCCGAACACAGCACAGCAATCCGAGCAGTCCGGGGGCGAAGATTTCAGTCAACATCACCATAAGTATGTTGCGACTCCTACGGATGTGAGGTTAGTTCATTATGAAAATTTTATCTGCGCGATTGGCATGAAAATCACATCATACCTTAATTACGACCTGGAGAACAAGAAAATCATAAAAGTTCCTGTGTATGGCGAGGTGTTTTCCCAGGATTTGCGAAATAAATCGTCAGTTGGAGGTCCCAGTAAACAAAAGCAATTTTTAAGCGTCCTTTTAGAATGGGCCAATGATAGATTTGCCTGAAAAACAATAGAACGATAAGACGCTACTTGAAGGCGCAATTATTCAAAATCTTACCGTAAAATCTGTTCATTTAATTGCTTGATAATTCATTTACACGCGAGCTGACGGGTAACTCGAACTTCTTGTGCGAGATTTTGACATTTCAGAATAGCGACGGCGCAGTACGCCTAATTTTTAGTTCACCCGTCTACTTTTTCAGTGGCGTATCATTAAGATTTTAACTTACAAATTTAGGAACCTCAGACCCTAGAATTTGAGTTTTTATTTTCATGTCTCTGTTTTCAAATGAGCTAGCGAAGTTATTATATCAGATGAATGGATTAAATAAAGGGCAAACTACCATAAGATAATTCTCAATCTGGCGTACCCAACAAAATAAGTTAATCAGTCAGTTTGATCTTAGCAAATGGTAAAACTAAATATTGTGTGGTGACCTATTTTATTTGCACATCTTTAATTACATTAATTATAACGTACACAATATTAGATAGGGACACTGCAATATATATACAGTGTGTCTCAGGATTGATGTTAGAAAAGGTGCAATGGCTAAACATTTTCGAATTTTATTTTAAGATTTTGGGATTAAGTCCTGCTTGGTTTGAAAAGAATGATACGGCAAAATTTTACAAAAAAAAGTAGTTAAAAATGAGAAATTATGGCCCTATACAATATTTCAGGAAGATCTACCTACTTAGATTAAACCGTCATTTTTAATAATTTTTTTTTAAATTTATTTATTTAATAGCAATCAGAATAATATATTCTATGAGCTATTGTGCTGGATGGAAAAACAATTGAATATACAGGGTGATTCGGGAGGAAGTGGCAATATTTTGAGGACATGTCGAGGAAGCCAAACTAAGCAAAATAAGCTCATATGTTTTAAGTCCGATTTTCATTTGTTTCAGGGATAATTGACTTTTTCTTAAAATGTCAAATCTCAAAGTGACGGTTGTTCAACATTAGTTTTATGAAGTTGTAAAAATGCCCCACAAATTTAGTCATAAAGAATATGCCGATGTGATATTTGTTTATGGGTTCTGTAATGGTAGTAATGTTCGTGCAGTGGAGGAGTATCGACGTCGTTTTCCGAATCGAAGAATTCCTAACAAGCGAGTATTTCAAACTGTTTTTACACATGCCGGCGAAACTGGGACATTTCCAAGTGCAAGTATTGTTTCTGAAAGAGAACACGGAATCGCTGTTGGACTTGAAGAAGATATTCTGGATGTGGTAGACGAAAATCCAGAGATAAGTACAAGACGCATCGCAATCCAATTTGAAATACCACAAACAATGGCTTGGAAAACACATAAACAACAGAGTTTGAACGCTTATCATTTGCAAAAAGTTCAACATCTCCACGAAGGCGATTATCCTTTAAGGCTACAATTTTGTCGTTGGATTCGGGAAAACAGAAGATTGTGTAAAGACATTTTGTGGTCGGATGAAGCTCAATTTACGCGAGATAGAATTAACAATTGCTACAATAATCATCGATGGTCGGACGAAAATCCCCATGCTACAATAGAACACAATTTCCAACATCAATTTAGCATTAACGTTTGGTGCGGTATTCTAAATGATCAATTATTCGGTCCTTTCGTATTAGATGCGCGCCTTACTGGACAAGGATATTTAAGTTTTTTAGAAGACCATTTAGAAGAAATATTGGACGAAGCACCTTTAAATATTCGACAACGAATTATCTTCCAACATGATGGAGCGCCTCCTCACTATTCTAATAATGTACAAAATTTTCTGAATACCACTTTCGGCGATCGTTGGATTGGCAGAGGCGGTCCGCATCATTGGCCACCGAGATCACCGGATCTCACTCTCCTCGATTTTTGCCTTTGGGGATGGATGAAGTCGTTAGTTTATGCTACTAAAGTGGAAACGAAGGAAGCGTTACTAGATCGTATTCTTAATACAGCAGCTATCATTAGAGCGAACAATCGTTCATTGAAACTCGCTACTAGTGCAGTCTATAAACGCGCAAATAAGTGTATCGAAGTGGGCGGTAGCGTTTTCGAAAATTTGTCGTAAATTAATGCTATTTTGTTTATTTTTGTAATTCATTTTGTAATAAATTTTTGTTTGCTTTTTAAATTATACAATTAATCAAAATATCTCCGAAACAAATGAAAATCGGACTTGAACATATGAGTTTATTTTGCTTATTTTGACTTCCTCGATATGTCTTCAAAATATTGCCACTTCCTCCCGAATCACCCGTATAGAGTAACCGTTTAATCTAAGTACCATTGGTTGCATAGAAAACTGGTATAGCTGACATTGACTTACAGTGCCACCAACATATTATTCATATGTTGTATAAACAACCTAAAACTAGCTGTACCAGTTTTCTATGCAACCATAGGTACCTACGTAAATTTTCCTGAAATTCTGAACAACTTCTTTTAGTAACATTTTGCCGTATCATGAACAAAAAGGGTAGCTTACCTAAAAAAAAAATAGTTTTCGCCAGAGTTCCTATACAGGGAATTTATTTTAATGGTTAACATAAGAATTTCGTTTCTATGCCATCATTTAATCATACAGGTCACGTCTATGGTTACAAATGAAACCAATAGATTAGAGTGTTTATTTTACGAGTTAACATAGGAATGATTACTTGTAAAAAAAACAACAAAAAGTTATCTTAATGTGTACAACTGAAGAAAAGCTACAACTTGTGAGTTGTTCCTAGGTATCTACTTTTTAGTTGTATACCTACATTCCGGTGACAAAATTAAAGTTTCTTATTAGCAAGTAGGTACTTAATTTAAATTGGTATGTTACGCCGTAAAATAAAGTCTCTAATCTACTGGTCTCGATTGTAACCATGGAAGTGACCTGTATGACTACATGCTGCTCTGGAAACCAAACTGCTATGGTAACCAATAAAATAAATTCACTGTATAATATAAGAGTTGAAACAACGCAAATGTCAGCGGCCATGTTTGATTCGAAAATAAATGATAGCATACAAGTAGTAGTACAAGGCGGGTTCTGGCGCAAAGTGTGTCTCTGCGCATGTGTTCTGCGCAGGTTGTTAATAGGGGCGATATTTGAGCGCACCGGATGTCGCGGGCGATATTTGCGTGCACCGGATGTCGCGCAGACGTGGAGGGGTATTTTTTGTGAGGTGATTGTCTTTAGGATGACGTCATAGTCTGGGAATTTGAGTTGGCGATGAAGACTAAAATTATTCTCGACATGTTCTTGTAACATATGGTTACGATGACTCATCACAGCATGTGGCAACATGTGTTATAATGACTCATCACACATGTGGTATATCGCAGCATGGGGTAAATTGCCTCCTCTTGATAGTTCAGTGAATTAGTTGTGTGTGAGAAATTTGCGGGTGATGACATCATTGCTCGCCAGATGTGTTTTCTCTCTAAATACGCAATTTCGGCTGTCTGCAAAATCAGTGTTGCAGCGACACGTGTACTTTCAGCATGTGTGCAGCAAATAGCATTTCAGAATTAAGTTCAAATTCTATAAAATCAATTAGGCGTGCATTACAGTTTATAAAATGTAGTGATGAGGTTGATAGGTGGATTAAGCTTGTAAATAGAACTATTTTAACTGTTAGGCGGTTTATTCGTGATGATGGTGGTAAAAATGAAAATCCTTTCAAGTTAGAACTAAACCTTAGTTTATTAAAGGGGCAGCGGCAATTATTAAGAAATTTAAAAATTAAATTAGTAAAGAGAGGATCAGGTGTAGGAGGCGAGCGGCCGCAAAAGTTTTTAAATAAAAACAAGCTAGTGTGGGAGGACGTGGAATCATGTTTTCATAGTCGAATAAGGACTGGCATCATTGCAAATTTGGGTTATAAGAAGCCTCAAGAATTTCTTTCAAAATCGTATAACAGTTTTTTAATAAAAATAAAAAATATTATGAAAAATAATTTAATCTTTAAAGCTAATGTAATATTTAGCTCATATTTTATCAAACCTAGCAGTGGAGAGATAGATTTAAAGACGTTTGCTACTAAAAATTAAAAAATTGATTCTGGTACTAATATAAAACAATGGTACGCAAACTATGTGGGAAATAAACTGTTGACAAAATTAGAAGAGCTTCAAGAACGTGATTCAGGTTGGAGTTTACTCGAGATACTACATTTAAAGGTAAATTTAAATAATTACAGTCCCCTAACAGTAGTTAGTTATATCGAGTTGCCTCACGATATAAAAAATAAAAAAGCTATAGTTAACGTAAAAAATGATGATCAATATTGTTTTTTGTTGTCAATAGTATCAGCATTACATCCTGCAGATAAGAGTTCTAATAGAATATCTTCGTATCCACATTTCAATGAAGTTTTAAATTACGCAGGTCTAGAATTTCCAATAAAATTAGAAAACGCAAGCGCCAGCGTGGCTCGGTGGTTAGAGCATTGGACAGCGGCGCGGAAGTTTGGAGTTCAAATCCCAGATCGATGCCTGGCGGGCGGCCTACCCAGTCGCTTTAAATAATTGGGAACCTGAGTTCGAAAGAATAAGGGGTAATAATGCGGTTGTCTAATGAGCACGCTCATCACATCACCACGTGCCATGAATTTGACACGCGTCAGCCGGGCGTGAGAGCGAGGATACGGATGCTTTGACCTTCCGCCTTGCAGGCCAAGCTCCTTCATGGGGTGTTAGTGCCTCACCATTATTATTATTAGAAAACGTATCAAAATTTGAAAGAATGAGTGATTTGCGTATAAATATTTATACTTTAGAAAGGAAAAACAAATATAGTAAAAATATAGTACTGCCGATATATATTAGTAAAAATACGCTAAGTAATAAGGATTCTATACATTTATTAATGATACCTAACGGAGAGAGACATTTTTGTTGGATTAAAGATTTATCTGGATTGGTTACAACTCAGATACATAAGAAAAAATTTCAAACTTTTCTATTGATATTTGTCTAAATCATTTTGTAACTAACCAGTCGCACATAAATCACATTAACAATTGTAATAGCGTAAATAAAACTAAAGTTAAAATGCCTTATAAGGGTGAATGCATAGAATTTACAAACTATAAATATCAGGAAAAAATTCCATTTTCAATCTACGCGGACGTGGAAGGTATTTTAGAAAAGCAAAACAACGTTGCTATGTCAGCTGAAAATAGTACAGTTTATCAAAAGCACACTCCATTTAGTATCGCATATTATTTAAAATGCTCATATGATGACAGTTTATCACGATTTTGGATATATCGCGGTGTCGACTGTATTGAGCGATTTGTAAAAGAATTGCGGGCTATAAGTAACATATCAAGTAAGTGATATATTGAAAAATGTACAACCTATGAATATTAGTCAACAGCAAAATTTTAGGATGACGACCATTAAAGGTGGAGCATCAATATAACTCGTATACGATTTTCTTTATACATTCACGTTCTAATCTCCAATTTTTAAATACTTCTCGATGGGCTCCATCACATTGTACGCAAAAAAATCATCCGCGTCTGGGAGTCGTAGTTTTGTACTAGTTGTATAAAAGTCCGGATGTCCATCCAGCTTAACGGTAGCACTTATACGTTCGCTGCCAAACCAAGGAAATAACTCCGAAAATTCCTGGTAATTTATCATATGTCTCTGAAATGCTATTTGCTGCAGACATGTTGAAAGTACGCGTGTTGCTGCAACACTGATTTTGCAGACAGCCGAAATTGTGTCAATAGGAGGCAATTTACTCCATGCTGTGATGAGTCACCATAACACATGTTGCCACATGCTGTGATGAGTCATGGTAACCACATGTTACAAGAACATGTCCAGAATAATTTTAGTCTTCAGCGCCAACGCAAATTCCCAGACTATGACGTCACCCTAAGGACAATCACCTCGCAAAAAATACCCCCCACGTCTGCGCGACATCCGGTGCGCGCAAATATCGCCCGCGACATCCGGTGCGCGCAAATATCGCTCGCGACATCCGGTGCGCGCAAATATCGCCCCTATTAACAACCTGCGCAGAACACATGCGCAGAGACACACTTTGCGCCAGAACCCGCCTTGTACTACTACTCATACAAGGCCAGAGTTGTCTTTTTTAGTATGTGTGACCTATGAATTTAATTACTTGTCACTTTGACAATGTCAAAAACTGGTTAATTTATAGATATTAACGATATAGGCCGTTTTCTTTTTAAAGATCCACCAACGTCGCATGTTCTTTGAAATGAATACGTGGCAACATGGCTAGGGTATTTCCACAACGAGGACTCAAAATTGAGGTTAGGTTGTTAAATGTAAATTGTAAACTGACATTTGGCCCGGCGGAAGGTTGAGCATTTGAATTATTTAAAATTAGATTTACGGTACGGATTTACCGGATGGTGTAATGTGTAATGCAGAGGGGTGTTACAGATTCTGTGGGATATCATGTTTTTTGACGCAGGAGCCATAGAATTCCATATTTTCTCGAGTTATGCAACTGAGACTGACTGAGAAAACACGATTGATGTACAAATGTATAAATCTTTCCACCAATTCTCACAATTAGAAGAAAATAAGGTGCTTTGTTCAAAGTGGAGTGTGGCCAAATAATGGATTTATAACCAAATTCATGTTCAACACATTTTGCATTTTGTACATTTGGCAGAAGAGGTGACTTGGCTACATTATTTGCACTTTTTTAAGTTCAGGAACAAATGTTAACAATTTTGTTAGAGTGAAATATTCCCCACTTCGTTTATAATCATAAATTTTGCGACCTAATTCTTCCCGAAAGAAATGGTCATCAAAAAATGAAGATTTTTTACGGCCACCGTAAGTTTTGGAAGTTTGTACTTCCTGGCTGGCATTAAAACAGTATAATATACGGCGGACAGTACATCTAGACACCTACAATAATTAGTGTTTAAAATTTTGAAGTTAATTTTACTACCCAAATAAATCACAGCAAAGATATTTGAAAGTTTCTCTTCTAGCTGTCGGCTACTTAAAGAAGGAACAAGGTTTTTCAGTTCGAGGGAACATTGGAATAGGGCGGTTTTCAATTTCTTGTGGAGTAAATTCCTTCCTTTCCGAGGCATAATTCAAAAATTTGAAAATTCAACTTTATCTGAGTTGCGTTTGCGTTGTTTGACGCATGAAATTAAGGTGACAGCTGACAGCTTACTTGCGAAATTGCCATTTGTTACTCACAAAAGTAACTATAACTAGTGATTTTTCTGTTGGCCAACATTAAGCAACAGGTGGTGGATCTTTAAAAAATAAACGACCTATACAAGTTTGATTATGAGCATCTTAACGAAACGAGTTTGATTGCCAAAACGAGGCGGTGAGCCGAGTTTTGCGGCAATCAAACGAGTTTCGTTGTGTGCCATAAGCAAACGTGTATTGTTCAATATTTTATCTTCATCAATAAACTCTGGTTCACTGTATAAAAAGAGTGCGGTAATATTTATTACCGCACTGAGTGCGGTAATATCTGTCCATTACCGCACTGAGTGCGGTAATATCCATTACCGCACTCAGTGCGGTAATGAAGCTCTTAACGATACTAAAATTAATTTGGTTAAGACGCTATAACAACACGGATGAAGATAAAAGCTTTTAAGAAAACTACACTGGTAGAGATACCTACTACGGTGTGTATGTACAGTGTGATCTATTTGTTCTTGAGCCACCCTGTAAAATCTTTATTTATTGTGCGATTTTAACCGGATTTTTTTTAAATGGTAGAGCTTGATGAACTGTATTTTTGGAGCCAAAACCGCCACGATCCTACAAAATCCAAGGCCTACTAAATCAGTGTTTAGTAGTAAAATTTCAAGAATTCGTATTAGCGATTTTTTTAGAAAAAATCTGGAGTATTAACTATTTTATAGCCAAATTAAGAATACATAAAAAATACTCGTCATTTTCATAAATTTATTCGAAAACGTAAGTTATCCATGAAAAAAACAAAAGTAACAAGAGCTAGTTAATGTCAAAAGTGACAAATAAAGTTGTAGGAGAGTTATTACAGCTAGTGTAAATAAACGTGGAAAACCTAACTTTAAGAGACAGAATAGAAATTGTACGTCTTGTTGCCGATAATGTGAATTCGGCAAGAGAAGTTGCGAGAGAATTCAATAATAGACACCCAGATAGACGAGTAAGTCGTAGTACTGTACAACGGGTTAATAGAGTTTTTAATGAGACGGGGGCTGTTTCAAAAAACTTGCTTAGAATCAGGCATAATGGGCGTCGTGGAATTTTGAGAAATAATGACCATATTTTGGAATACTTTAACAACAATCCCCGGGATAGTATAAGAACGGCTAGTTTAAACCTTGATATCCCCAGAGAAAATATTAGAAGATGCCTGAAAATAAACAAAATAAAGGCTTATAAGCCAAAGATTTTCCATACGTTGAAAGTGGGAGATGAGGAAAGACGATTAGTTTGGTTATTGTCTACAAGGGGAATATCTAAATAATCCTAACTTTATTATGGAAATTTTATTTAGTGATGAAGCCACATTTACTACAAATGAGGTGGTTTCAAGTCAAAATTGCCCTTACTGGTCAGCTGAGAATCCCGAATTCGTCATAAATGCTAAGAGACATTATTCACAAACGTTTGGTGTGGAATACTAAATGACCGAATAATTGGCCATTTCTTCTTTGAGGGTAATTTGAATGCAAATGGCTTTTAAAATTTTCTTGGGAACGTATTTTGGAACACATTAGATGATATACCATTACAGAATCTTCGTAATTAAAGTTTCAGTTGGATGGAAGTTCTATTCATAATGCTATTTTGGTAAGAGAATGGTTAAATGAACATTTTGAAAATAGTTGGATAGGGGGAAACAGTCCTTTAATTCAGTGGCCGCCGAGATCACCAGATCTAACGCCCCTTGATTTTTTTCTTTGGGGTTTACTGAAACAAAAAGTTTACAAATCAAGGCCACAAACTCTTCAAGAACTACGAGCCAGGATAATACAAGCCTGTGCAGAAATTACTCGAGAACAAATACGAAAGGTGATTATAAACGTGCGTAAAAGGATTGACAAGTGCATTGAAATAAACAGTGGATTAGTAGAAGTGACAAGAGTATTGTAGTTTTTGTAATAGAATACTCTTAGATATTTTATTTGTTTAAGTTTTGTGTTATTATTTCTATTTCTTTTTGTATTTGTAAAAATAAGGCATAAGAATGATAATGCATATATCACCATAGTAATTTAAATATTTTTTCATGAATAACTTTTAGAATAAATTTAGTATTGTGCATTTTTAATTTGGCTATAAAATCGTTAATACTTGAAAGATTTCGATAAAATTTAGTACAGTACCGTTTTGCGGGGTGGCGAATCCAGTGGCGTGTCCAGATTTTTTCTAAAAAATCGCTAAAACGAATTCTTGAAATGTTACTACTAAACACTGATCTAGTAAGCCTTGGATTTTGTAGGAACGTGGCGATTTTGGCTCCAAAAATACAGTTCACCAATATCTACCATTTAAAAAAAAATCGGTTAAAATCGCTCAATAAATAAAGATTTTACAGAGTGGCTCAAAAACAAATGGGTCACACTGTACATATATAAGGGTAAAATTTCGGTGCACGGTCCGGTCTAGTGCGCATGCGCACAAATGTAACAGTGGACTAAAAATGTAACGTTGAACAAACTCTATCTCGTATTTTTTCTCTAAAAAAAATACCACGACCTAACAACTAACATAAACCATTAACCTGGACCACCGCCGAGAGCACAACAACATTGCTTTAAATATTACACGAGACGATAGCGGCAAGCGGCACCCACAACATTTTGACGTAACACGTCGATCGAACTATAAACTTAAAGTAGGGACAAGAAATCA
Organism: Agriotes lineatus; assembly: GCA_940337035.1. Lineage (NCBI taxonomy): Eukaryota > Metazoa > Arthropoda > Insecta > Coleoptera > Elateridae > Agriotes > Agriotes lineatus. The sequence goes on from OW679201.1 coordinate 103,973,606, forward strand.
GACGACGTGCGCCACCAAGCAAATATTAGTTTAGCTTAAATTGTTAATTTTCCATTGATAATTGATTAAGCTTAAACCAAACGCATGATTTCAAATGAACAGTAAAGAAGAAAAGAAATATCGGTTTTGTAAATCTAATGGTGGTATTTATGACGTCACTAAAATTTGTTTGGTGGCGCACGTCGTCTGATTTCTTGTCCCTACTTTACTTCGTTCGCAGCGAATACGCAATAGACCCGACCGTGCACCGAATTTCACCCTATACAGTGTGGTCCATTAAGTGTGCAACAAATGGGACAGTTTTTTATTAGTTGTACAACCGAAATTTAAATATCGCCAAAAGTTAGTGCATGTTCGATAACCATATTAGATGCCCTTAGAATGGCTTCAAGTCAAACAGCATACAGGGCCGGACAAAAAATATGAAATTGGTGAAAGAATAAAGTCCCCTTATTTCCAAAAATATAGCAAAATGTTATTGAGAAAAGTTGTTACCATAAAAAATTATGCTTAAATACAAAATCACGGCCTCCTATTCGAGTTTTTATTATTTTTTGGAAATTTTGTATTACCCCCGTATGACACATATTTTTATTATTCTGATTTTATATGTATTTAAAGTGGCCACAACCACATCACTTTTAAATAATTTTTAGCAACTTGAAGCATATTTGTAAAATGTACTTGGATTTATATTTTTTAGGTAACCCTTCACTTCATGTTTGTTGCAACGATATTTAACAGAACTTTAGAATTTCGCAAATATGCTTTTTAACAAGGCAAATGCTTTACTAATAATAATTTACATGTGAAAAAACTCACAATTGAAGCCTACAATTTTATTTCAAATTCTTATGAAAATACAGGGCTAATGCAAAATTTTCCAGAAAATAATAAGAATTCGAATAGGAGGCCCTGCCTTTGTATTTGAGGTATAACTTGTGACTCAAAACAACTTTTCTCAATAAAATTTTGTCATGCTCATTTAAATAAGGCAGGTCCCTAACTTTATTCTTGAACGAATTTCATATTTTTTGTCCTGCCCTGTATGCTGTTTGACTTGGAGAGTTGGAGCCATTCTAAATGCACCTGATATGGTTATCAAACATGCACTAACTTGTGGCGGTATTTCAATTTCGGTTGTACAACTAATAAAAAAATGTCCCATTTGTTGCACACTTAATGGACCACACTGTATAAGTAATCTTTGATAAAGAGTTGAGATAACGTAAACAGCATTGGATTTTAGTGTTCGTTTGCCACCCAGACACACTTTTTGCCACCGATTCTCATCAAAGTGGATTTCACATAGTCTGGTTCTACTTGTAAGTGTTCAGTTTATTGTGTTTATATTTTTGAGCTATTCTGCTATTTAAAGAACTATTGTCAGGTAGAAATGGAACACACTCATATTAATACATTTGCATCAATCAGTGATAGGCCTAAAGGCAAATAAAAATTTGTCAAATGTGACATTCCCAGAACTGGTTTCTATAGTAACTGTAGGACTTAAATCTGGCACATTTTCTGATGAAACTGAGCACGCGCACTGGAACACAACCAATCAGCATCTATTCCCGACTTGGCTCAACTCTTATAATATTTAAGTAGGAACTCTAGTTTTCCCTTCACTGGCAAGGCCGACTCGTTTTTCAAAATCTGAAAATATTTTTAAAACTCTCTTCAAACCAAGCAGGACTAAATCCCACAACTTTAAAATAAAATTTTAGAATTTTTAGTCCGTCGCATCTTTTGTATCATCAATCGTGGGACCCACCGTATACAATGATATTTATGTAAGTTAAAATGACTTGAGTTTTATTTAATGAAGTAGTCAATAAAACACTTCTAGCATGTTATTTATATACAGAATGCGGCAGGCCACTAGGACCATAGCAAAAGCAAGGGGACTTTACATGTGGCCGTAATTGTATTTAAAAAATTAAAAAATCGAATATATACCTTGTTTTTATAATGATTCTAATGACCTACCACTATCGTACATTTATTGTTCGTTTGTTAAACAACACGACAGCCACATGCATATTCTCTATGCCTTTGCAATGGTCCTAGTAGCCTGCTGCATTCTGTATACAAGTTATTTATATATACAAGTAGTCACAAAACTTATACTAAATGTCTCTTATAGTAAAGCAAACTGATATACAAAAATGCATGTGTCTTAAGTATTACAAAAACTAATATAACACACTTGCACCATAAATAACTACAACTGTCATTTGAATAATTCAAACCCGTCATATCAAAAACTACAATATAAAACAATAATTATAAGACACAATGAGAAATACTCCTAGCTTTTAAAACTAAACTTATTTTAGAAATAACCGACAAGCACGTTTTGAAATAATTCAAAATTTATCCTCTCAGTTACCAATTAAGAATTCAGATTGACACAGCTAAAAACACTGTTCCAGTTTTTTTTTTGTTAGTAATAATACATTTGCAGCAACCCAAACAAGACCAATCGAATAAGTTACAATGCTATTTATTGTTTTAATATAAATACAAGATCAATATCACTTATTACATTAATTAAACACACACGCAATCCTATTTGCACTCCTCATGATAGGGTTCAAGCGTACGTAAATCCCTCCAAGTAGGAGGAAGGTTGTTATTTAGATGATTCCCACATCGCTTGCAAGGGCTACTAAACAGCGTGTTGTAACTATGGAACCAATGCTGAAAATCGAAAAATATTGCTCATTATGTTTAATAGCAGACAATCTATTCTAAACAATATTATACTCACCATAAAGGATCGAACCGCAAGTTCTGGCATTGTTGGAGAGTGGAAGTGGCACATAGCTGCGTGGCAATTTTCCGTCACTTTGCGAAATACTTTATACCGAGATTCCGTCCACAAGTCGTTGGATTCTGAATGCGCTTTTACTACCACCCATTCAATCATGAGGCCTTTGAACGCTATTATAGCCTTCAGAACTCGTCCTAGTGAGGCCTGTTGGAAGAAATGTAATTAATTTTTTTGCGCAATTTCTATTTCTTTCCAGAATAATATCTTACTTGTATTATCGGATTTGGAGCGAACGGCCTCGGTGCAGTGATAGTTACATCTGGGAAGAGTCTATCGATACCCGTTATAAGGTTTTCTATAACTCTACAACATAGGCATAAACATACAATCTGAGCAAGCGTAATTTAACTTACTCCGGAGGAACGTTGTGGTTACTCGTCTGGGTTTTCCTCCGCTTTGTCGTACTGAAGGTTTTGTAGGTTTTATTAACAGAATTTGTCGCCAATATGTTTCCGGCTAGAGTACTGTATTCACGTATCTAAAACCTTATTCATATAGAAATTGTTAAAATTGAAATTAATACTCACCTTATCTGTCCACTTGTAGCTATTTACTAACTGTCCATAAAGTGCCTGCCGTTCTTGCGTCGTCTCCTGGCTTAGGTACGTCGTGTTTGCCAAGTTAAAGGGACCTGGCGGCGGAGTTAAGTTCGAGACGGAGGTTTCTACATCTCTTTAAGAAATTGTTTCAATAAAATTAAATTCTGGTCAAACTTACTACTAATTGTAATTGTATTACCTTAAGTTGTTGTTTACAGTCGTCAGCAGGTCCTGAAGCTCCAACATAAACTTGTTTTCCTTCCCTTCTTCGCCATGGTCAGCTCGCAGTCCGTTGCTGACTGTTTCGAATACTTGCCCCACATTAGATCTTAAAACCTTCAAGGAGTTCAGCGCGCCATGTAACTGCTCTAAATCTCTTTCCATCTTTTAAAAAATAGCACAATTGCATGAATAGATTAATACAAGATGAATAGAAATTCCGTAAATGTGAGGTTATATTTTTCTTGACGCCGACAGTCAACTTTGTCAGATAATCGATGTACGTTGTCTACGTCGACCAGTAGATGGCGCCATAGTCATCTAAATTATTTTATGTTTGAAGAGGTTTCCTCAAAACAGGACATTTTAAAATATAGGAAATATAAATTAGTTTTTATTGAATCACTCCAGAATGATTGTCCTAATTTATAGGGAGTTTCAAATTTTCCATCCCTACAAAGAAGGAAGGCCTAAGCACCGTAAGGAAAAATCCGTCTTTCGTATCTTTCAAATGTGTAACGACTTAAAAAATTTAAAAACCAATTTATGCTTAGATATTAATAGTTTTTTGGAATAAAATAAGAAGAAATTGATAAGTTAACCATTAAAATGATGTTGGATATTATTAGCTGTGATCTTCTAGTGGATGAAACATGGGTGTCAAGACCCATAACAGGGAGTAACTTTTCCAGCGTAAAGGTAATAACTTTATTTGATATTTTTAGTTGAAAAACAAATTTGTTAACGAGACTGTAAACTTTTAAAAAAATTGTTCAGTATGCACCGACACTTTCAAATATTATTTGAACAGTTCTGTTAAAAAATAATACAAGTGTTGTTTCTATGTAAATCAACTAATTGTAAATTACTTTAATGTATTAATTAGGAGTTTTTCTAAAATCTATTGTCATTTTGAATAGTTGTAGTTTGATTTATTCCACAAATTTTTGAAAGTAGCAGCGGATATTATAAGTCAATATTTCAGCGTGAACAGACAAAAAACCTTTACAACCGAATCATATTTTGATGGAAATTGAACATTTGTTATGCTATTTTCCATCACGTGTAATTTCAGCGCACACGATTTTAATCTTGCCCCGTGAGAGAGAATGTTCGCACTGAATGACAAGCGGCGATCAACAAATAATACTCTTCGCTCTTCAGTTCCGCACACCACCTATGGCTGAAAGACCGCTGGAGGAGGCTGTAGGTTGTTGCTGTTTCAGATAGGTACAAGAAGAAGACTGAAAACAAATCAAATAGTCCCGACTGTTAGTGGCCAATCCCGATTACATAGTTTTACGCAACACGACGGTGCTTGAAGTAATACTTGTCTTATCATGTAGGCTGGTCGGTGTTTCGCCATAACTTCTAAACAACTTATATTCGCTAGAGGGAGCCGTTGTTGCTCATTAACTCTCATCGGACTCCAACCATCAATTAATTTCAGATTCATTTCTCGAATTCACGCAACCCTTGAATATATGTGGCGCTTGTGGTTTCTTCGACTTAGTCGCCAGATTCCAGCATGTCTGCCTCCCAAGCTACTCATCTACGGGGGCCTGACGTGACCCATGTCAGATTCCTGCGCTCTGCCGTCTAGGTAATTTTTTGTCGTGGGTCTTGGAGCACGTCTCGTCCACGAAGAAGGCTCGTCTGGACGTCAGAGCTCAGCAATCTGACATGAGTGATCTGAAGGTAGCCACTTCTACCGCACAAGGTGAACCTGTGGGAGCTGGAGCTCTCTGAACTTCGTTACTTCAATCTACAGACGCTTTTAATCTCCATATTGGTATTGTCACGATTGCATTACGTTATAATTACCTTTTTTATGTATAATTTCTACAGATCATTTATTTCCTTCTCGTTATTTATCTCCATTTCTCGTAGCTAGAACCTTTAGTCTTAGAATTAGATCTGACTCTCTTACGCTCCTTTTTCGCTTTCTTTCCCCTCTATCCACGGTGGTTACCGTCGACGTAGGTATTCCTTATGAGATGGCATTTTTGGCTGCTCTTCCGATAAATTATATTGCATGGGGTCGGTGTGCAAGCTACCATTGTGCTTGGCAGGGTCTCGCATCCGCTATTGCAGTACGTGTTATGGCACTTTTCTGTCATTATTGACTTGGAGATTTAACTTTATATATCACCGAGGAGATTTACTGTAGATTTTCGTAGTTCCCCGAGAGGATCAAACCTGCTGACCTACTTACTGCACGGGACCCCTAGAAGAGCGCGACTTCTGTGGGACACAGCACCGGTCGTTGCTTATTTTCCGTGGAGGTCCAGGGGATGACTGTTTGGACTGGCCTAAGTACCAGACATTTTGGTTTATATAAATGCGGGCCTCACCCCACATAAGTTGCTTACCTTGATGTACCATTTTGATCCTATGCAGGATTTTGTACTCCGTCGACAATTTCGAAGATGGTTTGCGGCCATCCTTTCCAAGTACTAATTCATCACATTAGTTTTGGTCCTCATATGATGCAATTAAGGTGATATACCTTATTATCGCGTTATTTTCTTTTGGTGGTTGCGTTTAGGCGTCTGATTATTTTTCCTTTAGATATTTGTCTTTAGAATTAGAATTGATATTGTATTTTTATACGTATTTTTACAAGAGTGTTCGCCCATGGACATCAGTATGAGCTTCTCCCCATTAGGAATGGCAGTAAATGTTGGTAATATATGGCTTAGATCCAGTCTAATAGAGTCCAAACATCACAGCTTGTAACGCTTGACCTAGTCGTTAAAGCACTTTACGAGTTTTGGTTGTACACCTGTAGTATCGTGTGCTCATTATAACGTTTCAGCTGTACCATTGCGTTTGCCTGTACTCGCTACAATCGTATGCAGCTGAGTTTATGAGCTAATTAATCACCAGCAGATGGAGACAAAGTAAGTTTATGCAGCCATCCAGACTTTAACTTCATCCTGACGCCGTAGCCGTTTTCTTCTGAGTTGGGGACGCCAACAACCCTTTTAAGCGAGAAGTTCCGACTCAGTGGCGCCTGAAAAATTATTAATACATAATACCTTCTACATCCCTCCCGAATTGACTATTGAAGTAGAATCATCCACGTTTTCAGAATAGACCTGCGCCCGCGTCACACTAACACTAGCCACGTGCACTTTATTGTCTGTCGTAAATAGCCAGACAAACTCGGCGGGTCTGCTGTTTTTGAATTCAAACTAACGATTACCAAAATGCTGTAGTTTGCATCGTCAGAGCCAAACTGGCTCTAAGAGCTAGAAGTAGGCGGTATGTTATTTAAAGCCTTCTCTGTCAGCCGTATGGGATGACATAACGCTAACTGGTTGTTCGAGTTTGATGCACTTGGAGTTTTCTATAATGTCTTGAAGAGTGATCGTTCGCATATGTTCACAAACAGCAAAACAGCTGAATTTGCCTCAGTATCCTTGTTCACAAGGTACTTTTATAACATGGATTAAAACAGGGAAGAGCAACTTTTTTTTACAACGTGCCAGCTACAAACTAAAAAATGTTGTGCGGGCCGCATGTAAGGAATTTATGATAATACAAAGACTGAATGATGAACTCAAATAATCTTCTTATTAAGAAAATACACTTAGTATAAATAATCACAAAAATAAAACACACGCTTTATCTTTCACCAGAGTGAAAAAATAATCCAATTTAAATTTTTCATTAAAACTTCTATTTTCACTCCAAATTTTTCGTTTTTTTGTTTGCAGGTAGGACATATTTGTAACTATAACAATAGGGCAAGTGTTTATAAAAATATTATAAAAACATAATTTTTGGTCGATACAATTAGGTTTTAAATTTAAAAATAGTGCTACCTTTTTTATTACAATGATATGGTAATAAGTCACAAAATAGACAATAGAAAATACACATAAAAAAGTTTTATGATATGGCAAAACACTTTTAATTAAACTTGGAGAACTATCTCAAAACAAGCAATTTGTGAAACTGGCCAGAAAATAATAGGTAACATTGTTCATATTTAACAGTACTATTAGGCGGATAGATCCTCTTCACAATTTGAAACACCCTTTGAGCTTTGACTTTACGCCTCTTGCCGATGCGGCGTTTGAGGCACATAATGCGTAGCGTCAAACAAAGCCGCCCGGAGTAACATTTCATACCAAGAAAATGTGTTTTATGTAGTTGGAATAAGATTTTTGACATGTATTAGCGTCCATTTTTGTATGTATTTCTAGGTTGCCGTTACAAGTTTTGAGACATGTGCCCGTTCGTAGTGCAGTAACGCCTTCAGCGCTCTGCACCCGAATATTGGTATTATAAATTTCTTCTCACGCGAATTATCACGACGAGCAGGTAAAAATTTGTATTTGTTGCGGTCTTAGCTACAAGGCTGACCCGCTTAAATGTAATATTATGAATGTTCTTAAAAGAGTTTCTGCATCATTTTTATTTGTAAAGCGCATTGCAGTTTCTCGTGTTTTGGAGTCAAGTAAATATTCCGATAAGCCACCGAGCAACGTTTCAGTTTATTACATGTTGTAAACGAGGATTTACCGGTAACAAGCTACGTGCGCTATTGCGTCATCCTGCTGTAGAAAACCAATATTTGTTCATTGCACAGAAAGGAAATACAGTTAATATTTGCGGAAAGTTTTAGATAAACAGTACAATAAATCGGCACTTAACAAAAGAAACTGAAGAAAAAGTTAGTATAAAGAAGAAATTATTGTGGCACTTACCTTGAATTCATTTAACATAAAAAGTTATTGAATTTTGAATTGAGTTCTGAAGATGAAGCATGAAATCACAAAGTGTAAAAGTATTTTCTTTTTCTCTGGCGTAGCGACATCTGTGTAAAGTAGGTAATGGTGGTCGCTGTATTCTGGGCAGAACTACATCTAATTTCTCTAAATTATAAACAACAGCTTTGTATGTTTTAAAAAGAAAACTTTATTGAAAAGCATTCTAATAAGAAGAAATTTTACGGGTGAGATATACAATATTGTTTTGAATTTTAAAACTTATTACAAAACTAGTTTATTTCTAGGCGATAATACTAATGTCGGTATAGAAATTACAGTAAACGAAAAGAAAACCCAAAAATATATAGAGATAGAATTTTATTGCGTTCAGGAAACTTTACATGTTTCGTAATTTCCATAATTTTTGTAACATAACACTATTCTATTTCGACTTACATGCGCTCACACTAACTCATTCCGCATTCATCTAAATACGAGATTCATGTGTCCCAAATTATCGAACTAATACAAAATAGCAGTTTTCGATTTTGCGCAAATACCAAAAACACTTTAGAGAGGAACGTAATCCGTACTCTCAGTAGAATTTTGAATAATTTCAAAAATATATACAATTTTACTTAAAACATTCCTCTAGATCTATCAAACATGCACACATTATAAAAAACTTCGAACTGAAGTCGAACTGAACGTGTTCAATTCAAATAATATATGATTATTACTTTATATTTATATGTAACAATATTTACATTTAGAATCATCTTGCTCCAAGTTTTGAAACAATGTTCTGTTAGCACTTATGTTTATTATTTAGGCCAACAATATTGAATGCGCGAAAAATATATTCGCAAAAATATAGCGCCAAATTATATTTGCCATCTAATTGACTAAAAGTATGGACTTACTTGTAATAACAAGGGCAGTATAATACGCACAGTGCTTGTTCACGTGGGTGACTTCAATCTCTACAATCGTTAAGTGAGTGTACGAATTTGGAGGAGTGAGTTTTGATACCATAAAGGGCAACGTGACTTAAACTTTAGTACTAACAGGAACATCTCAACTGGCGCTATCTTATACTCCTGCTATACTTCGATATACTGATTATTTTCATAATAATAATCGTTAGTTTTAACGAATATATCTATCTATGAAAATCTATGTTACTGGTTGAGTCTCTAAAACTAATAAGAAGGTTTGAGTATATTAGGTGACAAGTTTAAAGTAACCAACACGTTAATAAAAACTTTCAGTACAGTAAGTATCAAATTAGTATCACATAAAGGTAACGGTCGAGATGCTGCGGACTGTTAGAGATAACAAAGTCGGATAGAGACAATAGAATCGGTATCAAAGTATAACACATAATAGTCGAGAGTAAACGGTTTAAAGACACTTAAAAAAATAAATTATCATTGCCATGACAAAGATACCAAAACTATTAATGAATATTTTAATAAAATTCCACCTTATGCAGAATATTTTGTCCTTTTTCGTTGTACTCCTTTTCCATTATCTTATATTTTATAAACACTCGGTTGTTTCAGCACCAGTTCTCAAACATATTTAGCCGTCTGTGTTATGTCTAACAGCCTGCAATGTTATAAAAACTTGGTGGCGTGTTTAGGTGTGCGTAATTTTAAGTTATCACAAGTTTAGGTAACCGTACGCGTTTGAGTGTTAAAACAATTCTTCGCATGAGGGCGGCATCAAAAGTAACAAACTGATAAAATTGTCACCACCAGGTTTCCATATGGTTAAGTACACATGCAGTAGTCATGTACTCAAAAAATAAAGTACTGCTGAAATGCTTGCTTAAAACAAAGCAACAGACGTGTTATTTACATATAAACATTACAAAATCTGCATGTTAGAATTAATTATACACAGACATCACCCAAATAGTTTGAGCCAATGCAACTACCATTAAACAAATTGCCTGAAAAGTACTCGGTAATGTATCGCGTGATTAAATTAAAAACGACTTGCAATGTTATATTCTGTTTTGCGATCCCGAAGAACTGTAAATGGTAGGCTGAAAACGACCAACCAAGGACGACATCTGCACGACGCCGAAAAAACACGATGAACAGTTTGGCTTCCTTACAGTTTCAATATCCTATAAATGAATTCCTATTTACACTGGCAGTGCATATACATTAAAATTTTACATCGTTATCGATATGACTAGTGCAGCACTAAAAAAGGGTCTGTGCCAAAGCATGGAAATCATGATAACTTTGCAACTCGTTTTTAGCCGCACCGGAACAAAAGTGAAATATCAAATTTCAGCCGTACCACTTATGCTTGAAATCATTTGATTTAAAGGTTCACGTATGTTATTCACAGTCCACTAGGCTGTCTCTCGGAGGGAATTTCCACTTTCTTCTGACGTCACATCCGTCGGGGCTTGACTTACTGCCAAAAATGTATTGGTAAAAAGCCAACGTCGCTTAATTTTTGACAGGCAGTAATACTCTAGAACTCAGTTGATAACTTAACTGTGGAGTAGTTAAAATTAATGATTTATTATGACTGAGGGAGCAGCTATACATAACTATAGTTTTATAGTTTGACTCAGAGATTTTTTCCCGACGTCATATGCGTATGGAACTATCACGAAAGTGACATAGATCACTCTATACCCACATAACGTCAAGAAAAAGATTCTTGACGCAAACTGTAGTGTCTGCTTTATGTTAACATGTTTAACAAGATATCACGCTGATTCACTTATGAAAAGGCAAATTAGAGGTTGCAGGTCAAAACTTAATATAAATAATCATGCAGATGCTTTCAGTTTTATGAAGCTTTAATTTTAGGCATTTTGAAATGCTTGAAGACCTAACCCTTATTGCATTTTAATACAATTTAAGGGGGTTCTATCGTTACCATCAGCGCCGTTATTTAAAACAAATGTACGTTGTTAAGTAGACAAGTTGACTTGGTTTACTAAAGTTAAGGAGATTTATTTAAGTAAAGCTACTGAGGTTAAGTGATAATAGATCACTTCGAGTTAGGTTAAAGTGGTTATGCCAAGCTTATTTTAGTATTAAATTTAAATGCAATATAATTGGACCAAAAATTAGTACCCAATGTATAATTTTCAAATTAACTATTTTCTATCGATAATTGGCTTGTTCACAAAAAAGCAAAAGTTTACAATTTACCGCAGAAAGGCTGCAAATCCAAACGGGGGTTAAATTATCGATAATAATGTTTGGGTATATGAGGTTTAAATTAACCAACATGTTAATAAAATAAAATAAAGGTAGCAATCAAGATACTGCGGAGTCTTGGAGATTAGAAAGTTTAATTTTTTGCTTTTTAAGATAACATGAGAATATTTACTATATTAAGATTATATAACAGAATCGGTATCAAAGTATAACACCTAATTAGGTCAAAAATTAGTACGTAATGTATAATTTCCAAGTTAACTATTTTCCACCAATAATTTGCTTTTCACAGAAATTCAAAAGTTTACAATCTAACACAAAATGGCGGCAAATTCAAACGGGGGTTAAATTATCAATTAAGTTCGCACATATATGCATCAGACAATAGAAAATGTATCTAAATTATGGTCCAGTGCACACGTCACTTGATTAATGCAATATTTATAATCATATGGCAGCCGTACTAATTAAAATTGAGCACCTGGTCGCGTCCACGTCACGTTTACTAATGAACTAAATTACACAAATTTCATCCAGTCCACCTACAACATGATTGTAAATATCTCCAGAACTGAGACAGGATGCTTGCGAAATATTAATTTGCTACGAGCGAGCCCATGGCGCCTCTCTGCGAAAAAGGGGGCGGGCGGGGGCTCGCCGCGACTGTGAGCTGCAGGCGGAAATGGGTGCGAATGTGGTAAGTGGATCTCTTAATTTGCGTCCACAATTATTATAAAAAAAGTATGTACTAATATCATGTTCGTCCATGTCTGTTCGTATGATAACTCGGAGTGGCAGTGAACGTGTTAAATATACCGCGTTACTTACATATACGACAGACATAGATATTTATACCTACCGAGTGAGCCGATTTTGGAATCTCTAGTAAATGAGGGCATGTGTGACTCTGTTCAGAGCTATGGAAATTAAATAGCCTAAACTACATTGCCAATAGAAGGCAAGCTTTTTTTCATTTAAGGCGAAAAGGGAGTTAGTAAAATTTTAAGCTTGTTCATATGTAGATTTTGGTCGTAAGAAATTAAGAAAATTGTACGAAGCTATTCTAAATTGTAAGATCAACGGTACGGTACGGTTAACTTCCACCAGGAATTTTTTGTTATTAGCTCTACAACCGATATTTTTAGTACTGAATTGAATTTGTAGATGGTGTAAGTTTTTGACAAGTCGAACGTATGAAAGCGCTGCCCCTTTGTGACTGTCTTTAATTATTGAAATGCCGCGATTACTTCTCTTAGTTAAATACGTTGCCCACATTTTATTCTGAAGATTTTTCATAATTTTGATAGCTCTGAACTTCGTCGAATACGCAATGTTCTAAAAGTATCTTAGTAACTGATAACGAACTATCAAGCAGAAGCAAACATGCGTTAATTTTGAACTGCGAAATGTGGCTGAAAATTCGAAAAGCGGCTCATGTTTCGAAGGTGCAATTCGAGCGAGTGCTTTTGTATAAGTAACAAACACCCATTATATATGCTAAATGAACCTACTTTAATTTATTTAACGCTTAGTAGAGATGCTATATACACCTACAATTTTTATTTAAATTTATCCCTATCAAATGAATATAAAAATTTAGAATATATTTCTGGCTATGCCTTTGTCTGGTCAGTAACTGTAGCGTACACTGAAAAATTTCAATAAAGAAACCGAATGCTCGGACAACACGACGAAACGAAAGACTTATGAGAAACGAGTATAATAAAAGTTACACTACTAAACATAGAACACATAAACGATAAACATTCTACTACGAATCTACGTAGCCAGACAGAAACTTGTAGGTGCATGCCAAGATGAAAATGTATCAAGTCATTCATAAGCACACTTCAATCACCAACGCAAATGTGAAATGCAAGAAGAAACACGTGAGCAATTCGCAAGTAGGTAAGAGGGTTCGTAACCTATAATTATAAACGAGTCGCTCGGTTTCCGCACTAGAAAGTCTTATCGTCGAGTGGGTGTTAGTTAGGCTATCTTCGGGCCACCTTAGCGAAAAGTGCAAGAGAGGTCCGGCGCTACTAGCAGGCCAGGGGCGTAATGAGCAGATTAAGGCCATGGAACCTTGGAAGAATGTCTAAAAGTCGCGCACAGGCACTAGCTGTCACTAGTGTCAGTTCCGGCGCGGGCGTTTCAAACTCTGGCGGAGGTAGCTGGCGCAGGCTTTGCCCCTCTGCGAGATCAGCTCCACCAGCTGCTCTTCGAGGGCGAGCAGCGGCGCAGGCAACGGCAGCAGGCTGAACATGGCCACGTTAAAACTTTCCCATTGTCAAACGGCGCTATTTGGGAAGCGTGGCGGCGGCAGTGGTGGCGGCGGCCGGTCCCCTGAGTCCCTTCCTCGCGAAGAGTGCTCGGAACCAGCTGCACATTAGGATATTAATTACAGACATATAACTCTGGCCGCTTTCTCGCGATAAGTAGCGTTTCAGGGCAGTTTTGTATACGTATACGGAATTGGACCGTGTCATGGTTGAAGAAGAAGCTAATCAGTATGCCAAAGGTAAAACTCTTCATCCATGGCACGTCCAAGTCGTGAAAATCATGGTTTGGTACGGTTAGTAAGCAAACGCGTCATATATTGTGCTTATAGAAACTTCTTTAAAGCTTAGAGATTCATCAATCAATTTCATAAATTCATATTTTATCTAACTACATGGTACTATTTTTAATCTCCAGGCGTTAGTTGAGGAACCAAAGGGAAAGAACAAAAGAAAATACATACCGGCTGTGCACTTTCAAAGTCGAACATAGGCAACCAACATTGTGCATTCGATTTCTAGGTACTTTGCCATTTTTCTATTCATCAGTAAATATTACAATTATTAGCATCATTTGTTGCGCAATAATATTATCTTTCTATTTATACCATTACCTTTCATGTAAGTTGAATTGACGAAGAAGAGTCAGCAAAAACGTTCAATGCAATGTTAAATTCCTATGTTCGAGTCTGAGAATGGACACCCGGTATAGTTAAATGAAATATGTCACACATTTCTAAAAACCATTAGATCTACCAAACGAAAAGTATTTTAATACACAACTGCATAGAATTATATTGAATTGGTTAGTATCTATCAAATGCCTTATAGTAACGCATCAGTATGTTTCATTAGTTGGAGATACAACTAAGAAACAAAACCCAGTAAACAAGGTTCCAAAGTAATAGTTTCCTCATTAAGTTTCTTTCAGGATATGGGTGCCCGAGGGTAGTTTTGTAGATGTAAATGGGATTGGGCCGTGTCATGGTTGAAGTGGAACTAGTCAACCATAACACTGCCAAATTCTGAAAGATGATCTTTCAGAACTGACTTTCTCGCTGGTAGCAAGTACTATTAACAAATCTGAGGTTCAACTGATACTATGTATTCGTACTCTATCTAACCACATGGTCTTTTTCTTTGTCTTTAATCTCCAGCCGTCAGCTGGCGGGCCAAAAGATAAAAGCAAGAAGACGCATATATATCTAGATACTGAAAAAAAAACACGCATCTGATTACACAACTACAAAAAAATATATTGGTGTGGTTAGCATCTCCTAGAAGACGCATACTAATAAATGCTTTAGTAGCTCATCAGTATTTTTCATACCTATGGTTGTTATACACACTTCTAGTTGGAGATAAAAGCTACTAAAAGAGTCATGTTGTATCCCGCGATATTGGTTTATAAATGGATAGAGTTACTCGTGAACTTTTGATAAGTTCGAAGTGACAATAATTTGATTGATATGTATGTGCCTTATGGAAAAAATGCTTGTTAAGGCATATTCTAGAGTTTAGACTTATTTTTGCCAAATCAAATAGCAGAAGTCCCCTATAGCTTCCAGCGAAAATGCGGAACATATCATGAGAATTCATTAAATTTAAAAGATAGACTGATGTAATGTCTCTAGATTCAAATTTAATTTTAACTAAATCAAATAAAACTAACCTATGGTCTGTAGATTAAATAACTCAAATGGGGTTTGAATCCAACGTGCTATCCTGGCTAAAAAGAACTGCTGAATGACAAAAAAGGATTGTACACAATACCACCGATGTGGATTACCACCGAGTGAATTTTCTTTCGACTTTCTGACAACGGTGTTAAACACCACCACATATAATATTTTCGTTATTTTAATACTTGTTAAGGTTTGGATTACAACTAAGTACTCCTTTAAGACACTCCTCGCTTCGATCGTCGTACCCTAAACCCGTGCGTGCTACAAAATGCTTCTTATAAAACTCGTATCATAATATACTTTTAAAAATAACTTTCAAACGTTAATTACTTTCAGTTGGTTCGTCTTTTCAATTAATTCATGTACCTTCAACATTTAACCTACTGAATTAACTTTGGTAAGAATTTCGCACTATACAACTTGTGAAGAAATAAAATTATAATTTTGATTCTTATTAGCCGGAAAAGTAAGATATGATTTAAAAAGTAGATTCATCGAAGACGGCCAAGGCAAAAATAGACATAAGCTGAATGTGTAGTATTGATTCGAAGTAGATTATTTTAATTAATACAACTGCTACTGATCATCAAACACGGTACATGCTAGAAATGTAAAATCAGTTATTGTGACTGACTCTACTCCGACAGAGTAGATTCAATATTAAGTACCTAGTTGAAATGTTCCAAACGCAAGCGCAGCTCTACGTGTTTTTTTCTAGCGCAACGTTGATTAATTTTCTAATTCATGATAGCGGGGCGTATTTTTGGTCAACGTTTTTTAATAACTACCCTAGATTGATTGTAGCATTTTTTTATTTTGGTGTTGGCGGCTTAAATTCTCCTTGTGAAGGTATGCCTACTGCTTTCTTTATTATTATTTACTAGCTCAATGAAATTTTGGGGAGTAGAGCTAACTTCACACCGCAATTTTCAAAAGCGACAGAAGATCCAAATTTTGTATGGACCGGCACTTCCGCTTGGCGGTTGGGCGACCTAAGTCGTATTTTTGTGTTGTGGAATTTTCTGGAATTTGTTCCAGTGCCTTATTCCGAGATCATCGAGTGTTAGCAGGCATTTGCAGCTTTTCTGAAGTCAGCGTCGTGGTATTTTCTACATGATGCAGACCGTGACTGTGTAGTTTTTCCACTGCATGTGATCGTAGGCTGCTCTCCATATCTAGTAGGCTTTTATTCCTTTTGGTTTAGTGTTGATGGTTAGGCGATTTGCGTCATAGGCCCGTTTCAAACCAGTAGAAAACGCTGTGAACCACTTAGCTGTTACAAGGCTGTTTGGCGCCGATATACAACCAGCTACACCGGTCCTGCTTGTGCGAAAATTCCGATATCCTGCAAACTTTGTCCCGGCTCTCGTTGTATTCTTGTGAGACGATGGTGTTGCAGCTCCTGTAAAACCAGATGGCGGTAGCTGCGTTAGAGCATTAGCTTTATTTATTAATTTTTATATGTAATTAAGAGTTGTGGGTAAGATGGTACCGAGGAAAGTTCACTTTTTAGCTCCAGAGAAAGGTGTTCAAATTTTATTTTGATAGTACATGCTGTGTCATACTTTAAAGTTTTTCAAAGACTTTTTAACAACACCTGACAGGATGCAGTTAGATAAGATTGGTTATCGCTACCACCTGCGCGAAACTGTATTATGATCATAAACCGCTTCAAGCTAAATATCAATAACTTGCGTTTATATTTAATGTTGACTGTATTATTGATTTGGTGCCTAATGTAGCTTTTGTTTATTTTATTAACATGTAGCCTCTAGGTCGTTTTACATTCAGTGACCAGTTTAACATTTGTGTACCCACTTTGAACTGATTTTAACATTTAACATCAGTTTATTTTGAATTGATGAGCATGATTTACTGTTTATAAGCTTTTGAAGTTGTGTTTATCATAATCTATTGATTTTATTTACTAAGCTCTTTTTATATGTTTCAATGTGTAGTTTGGTGGTAATCTATGATACCCCACTGTAGTGGCACTTGCGCTTATTTTATCCACACTTAGTTGTTGTTTAGGTTCTTCTAAGCTAAAGGCCGTGCAGGACAAGTAGGTTGTATTTAGAGTTTGAGCTCTACTACTTTTGTTGGTGTTCTTGTTGGCAATTGGTGCCCACATTGTTTCTTTTTTATTTAATAATCTTAAGAATCATTACCTGAGCCCTATCGATGATAGCAATCGCCGAGAGTTTGGGATAGTCAGGGCTGTTGTGATTGCTCTTTGCTGTAGGGCGATAGATGATGTTGCTTAATATAAACATGACTTACATCAAATCTATGAACTGAAGAATGCCGCCAGTTAGAAAAACTTACATGAGCTTGGTTTGCTATACTAGCTTTTAGCTTTTAACTGAAAAATAAAATGTTGGTATTTAACTCAAAAAGGTGCATCTGTTCTGGAAAAGTAACTGCTTCGATAGCGAATATTGGCGAGATTAATTTAAATTATTATCATTATTAGGGGCCGGACTTTTGGGCCACTAAAGCTGCGAAAAAAGGCAAGAAAATAGGCAGGAAAAACTTCTAAAATAGGCCAAAAAACCTTGAAATAAGCAGTAAAATCTTTGAATAGGCTTTAAGCATTTTATGTAATTTTTGTATTCCAAGAATGAAAGTAGAATTTAATTTATATATTGAGAGTTGGGAAAAAATAACTTTACATAAAATATCAATCAGAATAAATCATGTCATAATTTACAATTATTTTCAATATTATTATTATTAGTAGTAAATGCTTTTGCTTCTAAAATATTTTTTGTATCTAAGAAAATGGGAACCAAGGTATTGCTTGCAATTTTTGATATGCCTGTTTTGCAACTTCATCTGGTGATGCTTTCAAATTGCTTGATAAATCTTCTATATTGGACATTGATTCGTAAGTGGAAGACCTGTCTTTTCTAGTTTCATGATAGCTTGTGCCAATACATAAAAATGTGTTTTAATTTAAATAGTATAATTTTCAATATTTTTATGCCTTTCCAATTGCTTGACTTGAAGTAAAGTCGATTTTCCTAATAACCCACAATTTCGAACTGAATTAAAACAAATTCCATGTGAGGTTCTACCATACAAACAGAATTAGTTTTGAAAATGTCAAGTTTAGGCGACAAAATAGGAATTTTAGGCGTTGGTAGGCAGAATAGGCAGTAAACAATAAAAATAGGCATTTAGGCAAAATAAACAATGTCTTAAAAAATGTTATTCTTTATAAAACAAATTTTGGCCATAGTCTGGTTAAGCGGCCTACAAAACTGATAAAAAGGCATTCTTCCTAGAATCCGCCCCCTAATCATTATATAATTAAATTTCTGATTTTTCACTTTCTGGAGTGAAAGGCAGTATACTTTCCTTTATTGGTGACCACTTCTGAAGCTACCAAGAAAACGAGAAGAACGTTTTTTAACCTTCTTTCAGAACAAGTGGCACTTGCTTCATTTTCTATTTCTAAATAAATTAAAAATTACCCCGACTGTCGCCTTATCCTATTCTCTATTTTCATTTATCTATATTGAAAGCCCGATCTAGAGAATCAAAAGGATACGACAATGCAAATGTTTATAAATTTTCTTTCTCGGGCGGTTGGTTGGGCTTTCTAAGGTAGGTCGCTATCCCGATTCACTCATCTTTAGGATGATTAGTTTTGTTGTTATCAAACTTTGTTTTAGTATCCCGTAGCTACTTTTATCCGGCATTAACGTGATCCCGGTACTCTGGTATTTTCTCTAGTTAATTGTATGGTATTTCTTCTTTTCAGAGTGGGATTTGCTCTTTTATGTAGGTTGATTTGGTTTTTAAGACACTTGTGATATATTTTAGTATTTTTTTTGAGTAATAGAATTGGGCATTTTGTGGAGAAGTTGTTTGTTAGGGGTTTACTTCTGACTAGTTGTTGACGATGCTTTTCCATTTAACAGCAAAGACCAGCCTTGGTACTTGAACTTGAGGAGGCATTCTTGTGGTGTTCTTCCGAGTTTCTTTTTTTCACCTAAATTTGGGCTGGCAGTTTTTACAGATAGTGTCTTGAGAGTTATCCAAAGTTTTCATTTTTTGTTTCTTACGTGTTACAAAGCTATTTCCGTACTTTAATTTATTCTGGCAGTATTTTTGAGTTGCCTACGCTTCTGCTTTGGTGTTGTGAATTTTCGGAATAAAGGGGACATGTGGGTTTCCTATATAATTTTTGTATTTGCAATTGGTCTTGCTTTTTGAAACTTTCTCGTTTTTAACTCCGGTTCCCATTATTACACTTTTTGCGTCTTAATTTCCCACGGTGTAAGACGTAACTTTGGTGTTTCTCTGGCTGCACGCTTAGTGAGAGGATTTATCCTGAAAATCGTCAGCAATCAGGATTTGCCGGCACTTTAGAAGTAAATCTACCTTTTAGCCATACAAAGTCTCAAGTATGAAGCCGTTATTACTTCAACTCCACATGGTTTGATGTATCTATTGGATTTATTTTAGGCCTTATTCCTCAACCCCGAACCAGTCACGCTATCTCCGATATTTTACAAATCTTCAAATGCTGACGGGGTTATCCATAGTGTTCTCCATCTGTTTGGTTGCACATCACAAGCTGGAGAAAAACCTTGCCACCTGATAGCACCGGGATTGATTACGACTTCTGCGTCGATTGTGGTCGGCCAGTGCTGGTCAGACGTATTATATTCAACTTCTTGTGTACCTGGGACCACAGCTACCGTCTCTGCGTTTCTTATTTAATTTACTTTGAGTACTTTCTGGACTTATTCTATATTTTTCTCTTTGTCAAGAATAGTAAGTGAGTAATTTCATTGATATACGCGTGACATATGGCGATTGGGCACAGTGCTCACTTTTGAATGCGATAAACAGAACCATTTTTATGATTGCGTGTATTTGAAGAGGCGAAATCCGTGGATTATTTCATCAAATAGTGTTTCAATACTAGGTGATGTTCATTTCAATTAAGGATTTTCATGCTTCGCATTATCGATTCCTGGCGCCTTTAATTGCATCAATATCTTTTGCTGGCATAATCGCTGTATACTAATTGCTCATGAAATCTTTTGTAATAATTTGTACCTATAATGCTAATTTGAATTCTGGGTTGGTCTTGCTGGTGAGGAATTATTAAATTGGGTTCTTAAAACGTGGTAGTTTTATTAAATCTTGTTCTGTTGACGCTGTACAGCAGCTGGCGCCAATAAGTTTAGTATTTAGCCAGTACCTACAATTTTTTAAATCCAAGTCACGACCTAAGCATCAACGCGATGCAGGTGATTATGATCGTACATTTCAATTCTAAAACAAGTCAAAAGGTTGCTGACACCTGTCATTTAATCAGACTGGAGTGATTCGCATATGCTTCATAAATGAAAGTGGTAACTAGCCCAGGTTGAATAAAAAAATATAATTATTCTCAATATAGCCCTGGAAAGGCCGTCTGTTACAAACACTTGATTTGTAGTTTTCTGAAATAGTTTAGGAAGAAGTTGTTGTGTGTGTGTGCACCCTTTACACGTAGGCTGGGATCGTCCTTGTGTATAGAATTTGCTCTTGTAGTTATACTCAATTTCGTGCAAACCGACGCTTGCTTACCGAATACGTCTGCGTCGTATGCGACAGCAACACTAAGCTGTTCTACTGTTAAGCAAACAATAGAATCAGATAAGCTGAGCTCAGAAGATGTACTGACATCTTTCTTAGCACCAGCTACGTTTACAAATATATGTACATACTATACTTCAGTTGTTAGCTCCCACAGGTATAAACCAATCAAAGGTAGCTTGAATGGGGTTGAGACATAATGGTTTTCAACAAAAACTAAAAAAAATAAATAATGGAGAAAATGAACATTGCCGGGCTACATTTCTGTTAACGTTGAGTTTTCAAATTTTGTCAAAGAAAGTGTAAAATCACTCTCCATTTGGTTATCAGATGTTGGGATATGATATATGTAAAAGTTTTAAGTAGTACATCGACTTAGGACTGCAGATTGCAGTACATCAAAGAAAAAAGGCATCATTTTCAATTGTAGTCAATTTTTCTTACTGTTCTGTTTATAGAAGGCTGCAATCACCGTTCATCGTTTTCTGACACTACAAGCCGTGCTAATTTAAGATGGTAGATTTTGATTGCAGCGAAGTAAGCTCAAAGTGGTGCATAGAACCCATCACCCAACAACCAACAAACTGAAAAAAATGAAACACCGTCATTCATGACATTAGAAAATCTAATGAATGGGGATCTGGCAAAAGGTTTTGGAGTATAACCGTCACCACTAATGGGATAACTAAAAATAATCTAAACTGTAAAATATTTTTGGCAACTTAGACTGCTGCATAGTTTTGAAAATGTTAATATATTATTATGATTACTATTTTTACATTTTGTAGAATCGTACAAGTGGTTTGTTGGATTACAACTAATTATAGTCTCCACATATGACGCACATTGTATCTCAGGAAATATGTGATACTTTCTATTATATAACTATCACGTATAGCAATACGTAATTCATGATGAAGCAAATCCAAATAATCAAAGGGACTATTCTACATTTACTTAGTCTGAATGGAGATGATTGAATTTATGATTATGATATGTTTTATCGGACTTTTTCCACCGTCTAGGGTGTATATCACACAGCGTTTCGGGAGTTTTGATCTACTCCCGTCTTCAGGTGTTCCTGATTAGTCCTGAGAAGGTCTAGTAATCACAGCGATCAGCGGTCCCGGGTTCAAACCCCGGGGGAGGCACGATTTTACATAGAAAAACGTACAATATCAGTCCTTCTCAGGACTAACCAGGAACACCTGAAGACGGGAGTAGATCAAAACTCCCGAAACGTTGGGTGATATACACCCTAAACAGTGGGAAAAGTCCGATAAAACATATCATAATAGACCACCGCCAAAAAATTACATTCAAAGAACAAATTTATGATTATCTTTCACCGGCTTGCTTTACTTTTTAAAGCCATAGCTTTTGGTTCACAAATTATTGACCATAACATAATAACATAAAACTTAATAGAACTATTTTTTTTACATAATCGTTTACAGCTTTTGTATATTTAGTGGAACAACGTCGCAATTTCAAAAACTATTGGCCGTAATTTTTCCCAATGGCATAACTCAATACCAGAGGTTACTGAAGACCTAGTCCACACAAGAATGTCAGTTACGAAAACAATCCTTCATATTCGCCTGCCAACATTGTAGTTGGCGATATTAACTAAGGAACCAACCTCAAGTTATTAAACTACTTATAATATATCTCTTAATAACAGTGAAGAACGCAGTAGTACTGGACATAGTGTTCTTGTATATATGGGGTGTTTCAGGAAGAGGGAGATAGCATTACAACTCCGTTATTATGCAAGCTATAAAAAGTATCTCTAAGAGTTTGAAAAATTGTGGTATAGCTGATTTAATAATATGTTTTCAAACTAATGATTAAACATGGGGTAAGTGAAATTAAGTAAAATTATACGGACACAAAAGTGCGTCAATTAGAATATAAAAATTAGATCACGCCATGTGCCTATTACAATATTTGTTTAAAACAATCAGCTAGCGTCGGCTTACTGGGTTAAGTTACGTTACGATAAGGAAGTTTAATGCAGACTGTCGTATTTTTAATACTATCACTAGGTGAGATTTACACATTGTTAACCAGCGAAGTATTATTATGCGAACGTCATGTTTTTGTGCCTATACCAATACTAGGTTTTGAGTTAAAAAATAGTAACATGGCACACTTGCATTTGCATATAAAAACTGTATTTGTTTAATAATTTTTCGTATACTTCTAAAATGTGTATGGTGTATTCACTTGTGATCGACGCAGGTTAAAAATGTCTAAGGGGTAGCTGGCCTGGCTACTCCAGTCACATTTTAAATCAAAATCCTTCTTCTCCTTTCAACAAGTGTAAACCCCCTTCAGTAAAACAACCTGGTTATATAACATTATACAATTTATGTTCCGAAGTGAGAACTGCACGAATGCAAGAAGTAATTCCCGGAACTACGTAACTCGAAGGCTTGCATAAATTCAGGAACATCGCGGACAACATGCAATTTAAATAAATGATTCACCAAAGAGGGCCAAGGAATAAAAAGATAGACATAAGCTGTATGCGTAGTATTGATTCAGAAAGTAAGTCATCTTAATCAATACAATTGTAATTTTATGTCAGCTTAATTTGCAAAGTCTAAAACCGCTTTTCGAACAAGCACTTTAATGATGTACATTTTATGTCAATGTTTTTATCTATTATCGAATATGGTGCATTCTAGAAATGTAATTTAGGAAATTATAACAGTAAAAATATCAATTTCGTATACTGACAACTGAAAAAATCCATCCTCTTGATCTTCGTAGCGTTTGTCTCGTGTTAGTACGGGCTTCGCTTTTCGGCCAGTTGCATTTCCCGAGCAAGGGTACCTTCTGGGGCGACGTTAACGTGTATCATGTTAACGTCTTCATTGTTCATCCATGTGATCATTTTCCCTTGGGACTGAGACGCAGCGTTTTCTTCGCTTTGAACTACATGCCCATATCATCGAGGGCGTACTTTACTCATATTTTCCGTGATTGGTGCTACTGCTATGATATTCCTGACAGTGGACCGGTGCACCACACATGGCAGCGGTGCAGACGATTTTCCTATAGATTTTTACCTCGAGGCATTCGTGCAAACCAAGGGACGTCGGTAACCTGGCACCACTTCAGCTAGGCCGCGTTTACTCTTCCTTTTATAGCTGAGAGGCTGTCACCATCTGCCAAAGGAATACAGATGAAGTACTCCAACTGTTCTACGTTATTCAGATCTTTCCCAGCAATGGTGATTGCGTCAATGGTCTGAGGGCCAATTGCAGGTATTCCCCATTTTCAAGGTTCAGCCTTAGTCCACCTCACCAATTCAGCCAGCTGGTTATTTCAGTGTTGCACTTGGTTGGTCTTGACGGGGTTCTTGAGCGAGTAGCACCCATACACTGTCAATGGGTGATTCGTGTGGATATTTGCCGTAGCTATGAGAAGATAAAAAGCAGCGGTAAAACAGCTGATTCTTGGTATACGCCAGCACTGATGTTGAATGACGGCGACATCGCTACGGGGCATCGGACACTGCTTGTGACATCTTGTAGAGGAGTTGGGCCAATCGTACATTTTCTTCAGGGACCTCCAGATCCCTTAACGAAGTCACACTGGTTTCGGGTCATAACAATGATGTTGACGGCAGTCTACAGTAGGCTCGAGAATTTTCATTCATGCTTGGGGAAGTTTGTTTTCGAAGATGATTTGATTGAAGAGTGGTACGAGGTTGTCTATGTCTCATCGTCCCATGAGTTTCCCGCCTTCCGCATAAACATCGTCTGGTTCAGTCACCTTTTCATTTTTAATCTTTCTAATGACTATCAACATTTCGATGTCTGTGACTGGTAGGAGTGGACTAGATATTGGTGGATGTTGGAACTCATCGTTAGAGATTCTGGAGAATGGCTGACAGTTTCCAGTGTGGGTGAACTTTGGCATCATTGATATGCGCTACCTGGCGTATAGCTTGTCTGGACTGGTGACGAAAGCTGCTTAGGCGGTAGATTTTATTTGGCCCCTCGAATATTTCTACCTGGTGGTACAGCTCGTCGCAGCCTCTCGCATTGGCTGGGGCCACTGCCGTTTTTACCGACGGCCACAGGGCCTTGTATCGCTGCAGGTCAGCGGACATTCAAATTGTAATCTAGCTTATTTGCCGTTATCGCCGCTTGCACTTCTTCAGTTTACTATCAGCGTGCGTGTGTCTCGTTTTCATTGTAATCGATCGGGCGCACTTCGTCCGCGATCGATGCTGTAGTCACCGTGCCCGTTATAATGCAACGATAGGCAAGTAAGTTAGGTAGCGTTCTTAACCAAGCGGATAAAGCAATCGAATTGCGTGTGGGAGTGCAAGTTGGAATCCCACCGAATGTGATGTGTTTTCTTGCGAATGTGTAAAATTTACGTTATTAAGTGCTATACTTTACTGTTTTAGTATTATTGAAAGTATTAAGATGATTTTACGAACAAAATTAGTTTTTTTTATTAAGGACGTTAAAATAGTTGTGTTTAGTTACAATACAATTGCAAAAATTAATTGAATTAGAATAAGGCAATCTATATGGCTAGATATGTTGTAATTTAAACGTTACATCTTCCTGAGCAAATTATACTTTCTTCTGCTGTTATTGGGTGTTTTAGTTAAGTAATATGATTATTTTTAAATTATAGAAACAGGTGAATGTTACGTACCGGATAAAATAAAAAATTGCAACTTAAAACGAAGTTCAGGTTAGTTTTCTTCTCACAGGAAGATATACTAAATTAGTGTTTCAATTATAGTTAGATGTTTTCTTTTAGGTTTTGGAAGGAATATTTTTTACAACTTATTATATAATAACGGTGTAATGCTGTTTTGCACGATCTGAGGCATGCTGTATGTTTATAAAATTTTTGCGCTACCAACTTATTTTTACTTGTTTTCGGATTCGTTATCTCTGACGAAAAGGCCAACTTCCAGTATCCTTGTTGGTTGGT
Organism: Agriotes lineatus; assembly: GCA_940337035.1. NCBI lineage: Eukaryota > Metazoa > Arthropoda > Insecta > Coleoptera > Elateridae > Agriotes > Agriotes lineatus. The sequence continues at coordinate 103,999,654 of OW679201.1, forward strand.
ATGACTACAGCAAAATAACAAGCCCGTTATGAATATAACGGTACTAGGACTGTTATAGAAATTGTTTTGTGTTTGATTACTATATAAACAACAAATACTCACTTTATTTAGGCAAACAATATTTGTTATATTCAACGGTATTTTTATTTTTATTAGTTGATAGAGCAAAAAATGTTATACGAGACTCGATCATTAAGTGCCTTATTGGAACAGTCCTTAAAAATAGTAAGACTTAACCTTCGGGCCCCGATTTTCTAACTGTTCTAATGCACTTACCGATCTTGTAATCTATTATATCATTCGAGAAACTGATTTGGACAGCTATAGGTACCTTTTCAAATACTTTTTTTTCGGGAGCATTAAATGTAGATGTTGATACTTAATTTGTAAAGTATACAGAGGAACCTTGTTCTACATAGCTTGTTTATGCAAACCACTTTGACATTTAAGATATGTCAACGACATGCCAATGTTTAATAGTAAAAACAATAATCTCTATGCAGTGTGAATTTAAATTACTGCAAAAATTTAGTAAAAATTGTGTTTTCCCACTTCATAATTTAACGGTTATTGTGGTTTTGGTTACTTAATTTTTTTTCCTAACAGTGAAAATACGTTTAACACAAGGCAATCTCAAAACATGCTGTATTAAAGATAACCATTCACATGCAAAACAACATTGCAGCAGCTGTAAGACGGCGCCGCGCCGGCGGTAGATATGAACAAAAATATGATATTTGGTGGTTAATTTAATTACCTATTTATATTAAGCTAGTGCTGAATGGCATCTCTTGAAACCATTTGGTGCCATAAATTCGTTTTAAGGGGCTCAGGTCGAATTTTTTCTTAATATTTATATACAGTTATATGTGAATAAAATCCTTTGGAGAACTTAAAACTATTGCTTAATATTTACTTCTGGTGCAAGTGAGTATTTAAGGTGAGTGTCTGAGCCCCAGTGGCGGTGTATTTACAAACTTTGCATTGTTAGTGCACATTGTTGGTTTGCGTACCTGGCACAGTAGAGTAGGCGGAATAATAACTTCGAGGATAATAACAACTGTAAGCACTTCTGAATAACCGCTGTTCAAACGGATCAAACGGATTGGGAACTAATTGAAATAATCTATTAACAATTGAATATCTGTCTGTTATTGTGTAAGAACTGAAAGGCGTTAAGCTAAATTATTATTTACGGATGCAACTTATAACATCAAGTACCTTGACTAAGAACTAAAAGAAGTACATCGACGTGCACGTGTTTTTGCTGTAACAGCCTGAAATTAGTACATAACTTAGGTGGAAATTTAAAGAATAAAAAATCGTGACAAAGGTTTTTTAAAAACTAATCATGTGGTTATGTCGTCGTGAAATGGTAGTTTAGATAAACAATGTTTGAGTATTATCGGGTTGTTAAAATGAAAAATTAAAAAAATTCCAACATTGCCTTGAGGCACGTGCTTTAAGCGAGGCACAATTCTTTATAAGTAAATAGAGCTTCGTTGTCCTGATAGGAACGATTGGGAAGGTTGTCATCCCTTGTTCAATATTTGTATTAGCATTTGTTTTTGCAAAAATCACTCAATATTATTTGTTTGGCTTTAAATATATGACAAGTGCTAACTCATAATAATGAAGAATTTTCTTTCGTAAAAATCGATGTATATTAAACGTTTATCTACAATATCATTTCATTTCCACATAAAGTCTATTAGCTTTCAGCTTTCTCTTGGAAAAACGTGCAGCATTCATGAAACAAGCAAAAATAATAGTTTCACACAATATTCACATATATTCACATATACACTAACCGACAAAAACAAATAATTGAAGAAGTTGTGCAGAAAACGGAATTTGTCCTAACATCGTGATTGTTGGTTTCGGATTTAAAAATGCAAGTTACAAAGTTTGGTAACTGGTTTTTCAAGGGGAGGGGGCACAGTACAGTCTGCTTAAAACAAACTGACGGAATTCTAATGCGCCTACTTGTATTATCATACTTCACAATTAGTAAACAGAACACGATGCCAGGATTACAATTTAGTTAGTTCAATTTGGGTACCTATATTTATTTTTGTCATGAACACAAAAAATTTAACACTTGGTAAGAACACTAAATTACTAATTGTTGTAATTAACATCTTTGTGAGCTGCTACACAAAAGGTACTAAGTATCTGATATAGTAACTTTAGCCATTCAAAGAGAACTGGAATATCGATTCAGTCAGAAATTTATGCCAAAATGAATTTTTATTGCTGCCTACTAAAGTAAAAGTAATTTTTCAAAGGTAATTATATAGTTAATTACTCAAGATGACTACAATAACATCTTCAATATCAATGGTGCAATATCAATAAAATCGTTGCTCATACCATTCACTAACCTTACAGCAGTGGATTTTGTGTACAGCTCCTGGCAATTCATATCCTTACATTGACATCGCCCAGGCGTCAGCAAAAAGGAAACAAACTGCAGGAAAAACCAAGTCATTTATCGCCTGATAAAGAAAGGCGGACATTTATAGAAAGACCTAAAATAGTACAGCTATAAAGAAAAATATGTTGGAAACGTCCACATACTGAACTGGGCTAAAGAGTCATCAGTGAGGGGCGAACACTTAGGCAATCATAGAAGGTACACTACTGATTACATACAGTTAAAATATACATTAGTGGTATGTACGTGGCGTGAAGAAGAATAACTATAGATGAGCATCTAATAGATTTCTACGTGTGGTTAGTATAGATTATTAGACTGTTGTCTTTATTTTAATCGAGCAAGTCTTTTATATGGTAGTGATTTTTTATCACATCTGAGATATTGTGACGCAAGTCTGTATAATAATAAAAACATATATGGATATATCCTAGCAGAAGTGGATAAGAGGTGACATGAAGAAGCATGGTGATATCTGGGTCAAAATCAGTGAGGGCTAAAAATGGGAATGAAGATCTAAAACCCAACAAGAATTAATAGACTTGGATATTGTAAAAGTGTAAGGAATCAAACATTGTGCAAAATCAAGTATCTATAACATGGCCAAAAAGGTATCTATCAGGAAAATTACAAAAGGAGAAAATGTAGGCAACTATAAAAAAATTGAAGAAGAAAGAAGTTAAAAGTAGCAGGGAGTTTTCTTTTGGTCGAAATATTAGCTAACAATATTTCAGAATAGAAGTTCCATGATAAAACGATTATGTAAGTATTTACATTCTTAGAATTCTTATTGTTTGAACATTGAAATTAGACCTATGAACCTAGAACTGTATCTTAAGCAATGCAAGCCTTACTTACTGTGTTTATTAAACGATGACTAACAGAAACATAAAAAGGGAAAACTTTAAGTTTCCTACATTTGATATAACAAAACCCATATTCATTTACTGTTACACAGTAGAGCTGTAACTTGTATTTATGTCTCTCCATTCTTCTTTCTTCAACATTTTCAACAAAACAATAAAATTAACAAGTAATCTTTATGGAAATATTAAGTAACTTGCATTTTTAAATATTGTACAGATTAAGAAACTGGACAGGATGTCACGAGAGAATACAGTAGCAGAGCAGTTAACACAAATCGTGCAGCACAACTACCACACCGAATACAGGGTGCAAGTACGGCGAAACCTAAGATCTTACATGATTCTTGCTGAGCTTTCTCTTCGGCAAGTGCGGACTGCTCCGAGCCCGGAAGATGTTCGAGCGCGTTCACACAATTTAGCATACTCCTGTAACACAAGCCCCTCTTTCAACTCTACTGGAACCGAACAGTACACTAAGCGCTATGACAAGTACTTAAGTATCGTGGCATGGCGCATGATTGTTTAGACTGTGCAGTAATGCAATGCTGGATGTTTGCTGCGAAGTGAAGGTGATCGTTGGTTGGATTGATTTACGTTTACATAATTTTCACGAATTTTTGTTTTATTAATTGTCGGTAATTGTTGGTCAAATAGTAGTTTTCACCACTATGTTAAAGCTAAACTACTACACATTTTAAATGCACATCAAGCAACAGATCAATGGATGATGACTAAGAATTTCTGTCAAATGTGTGAATGCTCAAATGAAATCTAACAGCAGCTGTTGTATCTACACTCCAATGGAATGAGCGAATTTTTGACCATGCTGTACATGCATTGGTTTCAAATGTAAGTATGTTGAGATATGGTACAGTAATTAGCCAATTCTACATAGCATAACGTGAAACGCATATATCAGAATATAGATACAAATTAGGTTAGTTTTGCACCCAATTCTAGATATTATGTGCAAATATGCTTGCACGAATAGTAGTTTTAATCAATTTTAAGGGATACCTCAATAAACTGAAGTACTTTTTCTAGAAATGCAAAGCTATTGAAACACTAGTTAAACTAGATTAACTAAATAATATAAAGTGTGTGACGAATTATTAACCAGCCCATATCTTCGTCGTTGAAAGATATAGAGGAAAAATTCAAACAAAAGTTATCCCCCCCCCCCTCAAGCTTGATAATAGTAGGAACAAAAGCATTTAAGGGTTAATTTTATAGTGTCACAAAGAGAGTGGAATGAAAAGATAATCAGAAATGCGTAGAATGGATCCATGGAACATAAAAAGTATGGTTGGCAAAGAAGCAGAACTAAACGAGAAAATGGAAACACATAAGTACAACCACTTGAAAATCATCGAAATAAAAAAGAGAGTACATGATTACAGAAATGAATTCAAAATTATTGGCTATATTGGTTAGCGAGCAAGAGCAGAGGTCAGTTTAGCCATATATTTTGATAAAATAGAAATAGTAATGGAAGGAATTTTGGCAAAGGATGAAGCATCAATCACAAAAGAAAAAGAATCATGGGTGATGATAATTGTTTATGAGCGACGAAACGAGAATGCAGACGCAGAGCTAAAAGGTATTTTCATTGAGAGACCCCAAATTGAAGCGAATGTAAAAGGCATCATCATGGGGAACTTAAACAAAAGAGTAAACAATGAAAATGAAAGGCTGGAAAGGCACTTGCGAAAACAGGGGGACTCAAAAGAAATTCCAACTAGACCAAAATACTGAATTTTTGTGTGACGAATAATTTAGTAATAGCAAATTTAAAATTCATACTAAGGACATGGAGAGAAGAACCTACAAAACGCTAGAAACTGGAGAAAAAGTGCGGACATAAAGGTAAGGATGGACACAAAAATGCCTCCTACAAATGGATGTCCCAATAAAAAGGCGATCAATAAGTAAAAAGAAGAGAAAACCTATCACAGAAAAAATAGAAGCTATAAGCTAAGAAACCAACTATTAGAGAAAAATATTAAGACATTCTAAGAAAAAATGTGTAAGAAAACTAGAAATAAAGGCAGCAATACAAAAAAAAAAAGAAAGCTGGCAAAATATTTAAAAACAAAATAAGATGGAGAACATACCTTGTACAAAAAATAAGAAGGGAGGCTAAAAATATTATGAAGAAAGCGAAACAAACGGAAATAGAATGAGAAAAGGGTTTTATGTTAATCAAAGAATTTTCTATGGAAACCTAAAGCAACTGAGACGGCGGAAAAGCCAATTACGAGGATATATAGCAGTTGAAACAGATACAATAGAAATATGGAAGCAGTAGTTCCAATACTTGATAGCAGTATGCGAAAAAGGAACGATGCCAGAAGAAGAAAAAGGCATGGAAACTTTGCCAACAGCTGCAGTCATAGTTTCAGCAAAGTTAGACATATAAAGAATGAAAACAACAGAAGAACTCGATGAGGTATCAAATGAGGTGGAAGTGGAGAAGGAAACCTCAATAGATGAAGCTACACTGCAAATAGTTAAATTCATGGGGGAGACAGACAAAAGATTGGCAAGTAGGTATTATGGTCCCTATATTTAAGAAAGGAGATCGAAGATAATGTAGCAACTATAGAGGCATCTTCCTCCAAGAGCCCCAAGAAAAATACTGGTTATAATTTTAGGGACCACGCTCAGAAGACAACCAAACAAAATAGTAGAAGAGGAGGAGGGAATGAAAAAGCGATAATGTTTTATGTAAAAGAGAGGAAATTCGCCTATGTTTCATGGAAAAGCCTTCGACAGAATTATAAGACCATTGAAGCCTTGTATGAAGATGACAGAAGTACCTACATATCTATAACAGAACTACTATTTGAACATCCACAGCACGGAGCCGTAATAACAAAGGGACAGAAACAAATGCCAGATATATAGAGAGAAAGACTTAGGTGTATGGATACAGGCAAACAAAAAGTTGGATTGTAAAACCATTGACAGAGTAGCTGCGACTGGCAGACATTTTAGTACTATAAAATTTACTTTCTTAGTAAAAAAGGTTACTCACCTCATCCTCATAATTACCCACGACTACAAATCCTGGATAACAGTGCAGAAGTGTAGAAACAGAGTGGAACACATGAAAACGAGTGCAGGAAAGACAGTTGAGATGGTTGAGGCACTTGGTGCGCAAGGATGAACACAGAACGATGGAAAAAGTGTATGAAACCAAGCCTTTAGGTGGGAACAAGAATGTTCCTTTAACCCATTCTACGAGCATCAAGCATGAAAGCTTGAATATACTTCCTCCTTGAATTGTTATTTATATTCTTTAATAACGACGAGATTAGCTGGAGCATGATTCATCATTCGCACTCCTAGTATAAAGCGTCAAAATGATTACGATGTTCATATACATTTGAATTCAAATTCGCAAGTAATGCTCGGCTGGTTGCCTACCCAATACTAAAATTGGTAGGCGTTCAATGCTAAAAACTCATGATGGGCTTATATTGCGCGGTACAGTTTGCGCAGAAACCTGTTTTAAGGGGGAGAATTAAAAAATTGCTTTATTTGAAAAACGATAAACGTTTCCAAAATTTCAAAAATGCGGAATACAAACAAATTACTAATATATACTGAGTTATAAATATAAACACCTACCCAATCAGGTCTCGGTCAGTTGAGCTGCGTGATATTATATTAAAATTTAGCGCTCATTTGTGGGAGGGGCTTTTACTGCATCTGTTCGTCCAAAGTAATATAGAGCAGTGGTCCTCCATCGGAGCCATATGGCTTCCCAGGGGCCACGGACGCTCTGTTCAATTGTCATGAAATACTTGCTGCATTAGTTACATACTACTCGTATGTAGCAACCGCGTAAACATATTCATTCTAATGTGATCCAATACTTACATTTGTTAGTATTTAAAATAACTGTTTTAAATGTATGTTGTGCAGTAAATCAATCCAACCTAATGAAATATTACTAAAGATTTTTTGACATTTTATCGCTGTATAAATGATTTATTTTTGATCTCTCATCAGTTTGCATATGTATATAAAGCGATGATACAAAAATAAGAATATAAAATAAGTATAATCATATATATGTGCGTTACGTTGTTGAGTAAATGTAAACTTAACGTACATAAAAGTAACAGTAACAAAATGAGAATAAAATAGGAGTCTTTACAATACATAAAAACATAAAGCTAAAACTTAGTCTTTTCAGTTGACAGGTTGATATTTTGCTGGTTTTTCTCTGGCGGCGCCGATGGAATGTTGTCATCTACAGAACTATAAAAAATAAAAACTAATTAAAACAATAAAACAATAATCCAGCTAAAACAACCAGAAATGGGCAGGGCGTTAGGTATGGTGATGTGATGTGTTAGTGCATCTTTTACAGGCAATGGAATGAGCATTTATTATTATCTGCATAAAGCATGAGGTATTACCATGTACTAACACAAATGTACTTATGTCATAAATATGTTAATGGGAGTTTTAAAGAAAAAAGTGAATTGTTGTAAGTCTTTAAATCAAAAATGTGTGAAAAAGTCAAAAATATGTTATCACTTGTACCACTTCAAAAATTATACATTATACCCATAGCATAATGATAGAAGACACATTTTACTGGTTGTATTTAAGGACGACGTATCTAAACGATCATTCAATGTATACAAATTAAAAGCGTTCAATGAGATCATTTATTAATTTTCTGTTTGAGTAGTAATGTTCACCTACGAGGGATGACAATTAAGTTTCCAGACGTGGTCGATCAGTAAAAATTAGAGCCATACGCGAACTTGTTTGGGCGCGAGAGATGAGTTACAAATTTCTAAATAAAGTTATAACATTAAATTTTGGTGCAATTCATACCAACGTATCAATAATGCCTAAAAAATGTTGAAAACAGTGCATGGTAACTGCAGCACCCTCTACCGGTTTTGGAAGTAAATAATATTTAGTTTGTTCGTTCCACGAGTGCGGTGTGCGATCGTTCCCCTTCTTTGTGTGTTCTGCCCTAGTTGTGTTTTGGCATAGAAGGTATGTGGCTCGCGCACCGCCATTACTTTTAGTTATTATTGTCAATGCGGGCAATAGTGCGTGAACTGCGCGGACTGCTGCCCATTAATGATTTAAAACCGCCTCGCTGCTCAAATCGGAACCTCCCAACAACACATATAGAACTAATTTCACACCAGGTACAGCGACAGTGTCTCAGAAGAGCCAATTTCATATATTGCATTTGCATCGTCTTAGAAAGATTCTTACGAGAACAACATACATGAAAAATTATGGCAAGGACTCATATACTACCAAAAATTAGCAAAACTGAGACTTCGACTCAACAATTTCGGAACTTAATTGTCAGGCACGGTAGATTGTGATTTTGTGCATGAATACTAGAATAACCAATGTTTCGTATTCAGACAGTATAATAATTAAAACAAAGTGTAGCTGCATACCCATTCCAAACTCATAAAGTAGGAGAGCTACCGTAGATGTCTTGAAAATTGTCGTTTTTGTACTGCATGCTGAGAACTTTTCTAGTTCTGACCTTCAGCTGAATCACAGCTCCGCAATGGCTGAGTACATTTTTGTTAAGTGCGAATGTTGCTCATCACAATGAAGGACGTTTTCTAAATAGTTCAATTTCATACCACACTATTTTGTCAGAATCGATCAACCAATAATGGTAGGAAATACCTATACAGGATCAACTGTGTGGATCAAAGAAATCGTTGTGCCCCAGAACATAACGAGGGGGCGCTCCATCAATTTGATTTTTTAAAGAGTACTGGAACCATCGCACACGCCTTGATGTAGATTATATAAGCGTTCAGAGGGTTCAAGTTAATTTTATACAAAGTGCTGGCTTATATAGCGGTTCCAGCAACGGTTTTATTTCTCAGTAATTTCTTTATTTTATTTGTCAGAAAATGTTCGCACTGGAAATTATAAAAAAATGGAGATTGGCTCTTTATACGATTCCAGGTAAAGTTTGTGGCCAATATGTGGGTAGTCGCAATTGACAATTAATTCATTAAGCTCTTTTTCATCTTACCTCACCACCACCGCCAGCATACCACCACCTATCGAGACTAGATGAACGATGAACGATTACCACATTAATTATTTATTTTTGTGAGGAACATTACGAGACCCCTATAGAGATTTTTTTAAAATTTAATTCGCACTCAGCCAACAGCCGTTAGGCCAATTATAGGCGTCGCTGTGCAGTTATGAGGACTTCCAACCCCACTAACGACCTGTCATGATGTTTTTATGACCGCCGGGACCAACTTTTTTCCGTGATAGCCGTACCACGAGGCGCCGAGAGATGCAGTCGTGGAACTCCCATCCAAGTTCTGACCAGAAACAGCGTTGCTTAACTCTGCTGATCGAACGTGGACGCTTGTTCAAGCTACACCACTCGGGACCCTGGTTTTAGTGGGGGAGATGTAAAACGTGATGGTCAGTTTCAAAAGAGTGTACCTAAACACAGCGGCAACGGAGTTTGTAATTGTCTGAGCACGATGCAATGTTGCTAAGAAAGCAAAAAAAACAATCAATGAAAAACGTTCACTTCATGTGATGATAGAGTTGTAGCCTGCAGCACAAAAACGGTCTAGATGGAGGTTGCTAATCAAAACCTCATTTACTGTAATCTCCCTATCACCCTTTGTTTTTATTTTTAGAGTACGCTATACGGTATTGTACGTTACTGTAGGGATTACTGCGACATTATCGGTGCCGTACACTTCATGTCATGTGCTGGTTTCTCGTTAGCTTCCGTTCGCCATCATGTAAACGAGTATAGAGTATTATTTTGTTACTAATTGGAAGTCGACCACTCCACGTAAGAAATATTTATTTCAACTAGACCATTAATACCTTTACTTGATCAGATACAGACGGATGGATTTTTGCAGAATCCCACCGCCGAAGTCCGAGTCCGAGACCGCACGGACACGATTCCAGCGCTCTTACCACTTGGCCACCTTGGAAGTTCAGAATAGATATGCAGTTACCTGTACAATTAGGTCTTAATGAGATAGTTAAAACTAGTTGTCGCCATTTAAAATGTTTTTCTATGTGATCATTATTTAGACGTGTGTATCTAAAGTTTTATGTTTGTAGAATCAAATGATTCAATCGGCTTAGTACACCAGAAAAGCAAAAGTACTGTCAACTGTTACAGCCAGAACGTTCATGTAAGGGTATCAGCTGTGTGGAAGCTCAAAGAAACTATAAAACAAGGGTACAACGCAAGTCTTTCCTGCAACATGTTAGCACAAACAGTCGCACCTAAAAGAAACAAGAAGACAAGTGGTATATACAAACATTAGACTATAACTATATTAAAGGAATGAAACCCACCGTCAGGGCTGCGAATCCGGCCAGGTCCAGGACAGAGCGCTGAGCGGCGCGGGGGCTCGGGCCCGATCCAACGAGGGCCGCCCCTCGTCACGGCCTCTGCGGCACGGCCAGGGTAAACACTTGTTAACGCAACGCGTAAGGCTGGCCCGAAGACTGTCTTGGAGCAACGGTCAGCAAAACACGTGGCTACACCGCACGGGGCAACCAGGCCGAACTAACGTGCAAGCTGGACTGAGTTTCGAGGAGCAACCCGAATGTTCTGTTTGCCTGAATTCGAAGGTTTTAGCGCATTATACTGTTATCTAAGGAAGGGGTGTTTTTAGACTTCCCTTTAATACCTTTTCGTCCACTTGATGCAGAGTGTAAATAAGTATAATTATAAACACACGATTGAATGTAATTCGAGATACGTCTTGGTCATATTTTGAATTTTTCTGGACTGTATTCAGTCGTAGTTCATCAATTTTGAATCAACAATACACCAGTTAATAAACATAATGATTATGTCGTCAACACACAAACATTCTTCTGTAACAAACTTGAAAAAATAATGTGACCAGCAACACACGCAAACACATTTAATAACCTTGAAGAGATAACGGCAACCACATAAGAAAGGTTTAAAAGTGGAAATTCTTCAATTCGCCTATTGGAATGCTTATCATAAATAGGGAGTTGTCCCGAGATCGGTCTAAAACCGCATCAACTATTGTTTCCTCGTTGAGCTTTATTTTGTTATTTAATTATAGTTTCTTCCATTTGACCGTAGTGCTCTTTTCTTGTCGACATTGTTATATGCGCAAATTATGCTGTGATAACATCGTCGACCCAGAAGACTCTGCACTGATTCAAATGTTTGCATTTGAATCAGTGCAGAGTCATGGATATTGAAGTCAAAAGCTGCCAACCTCTCGGTACCGCGTTGTTGAGGTAACCATGTGGTTATTGTTTGCGTGTTGATCACATATCTTTCTTACTCCGTCTCTTAACTGTATGCGGTATTGTAACAAATTGGATAACATGTCATATTTTGTGGAAAATCATTCGAATTTAAACAGCCCGACTCTTTGATGATCTTTGTTTCCCAAGTATCGAAGTAAAGTACTGCAATAGGTTTACTATATGACCAAAATCCGAAATGCATTAGCAAGACCAGTAAAAGTTTTTAATATAGGGAACCCATGGATTCAGTTACCTTCCTGTCGTAAGGTTAAGTGAGCTATTAGATATAAAATTTGGAGCCATTCCAATATACCGATCAGGTCAAATTATATATTACAGCAACGAAATAACATGCACAAGAAATAAGAAAATAGAATGCAGTGCTTGAGTAAGAAAGAAATAAATATAGAAGCAATATTTGAGTAGGCTTGACGTTCATTTTAATTATGACATAATTATGTCACTAAACATGCCTACTAAAATATTTTTTCGTATGGTCATCTCTGTCATACTCACACATTCTATTTTGTTGTTCACGTTATCTCATTGCTGTTAAATATAGTTTGATCAAAATTATTTTTTAGGGAATAGTTCCTAATTTATGAACGCAACTATAAGACACTTGAAAATCAAATGTCAAGTTTGACAGTTAAGTACAAACGCAGTGGCATTCATAAATTAGGAACTATACCATAGCGATACCTACTAGATGAAAGTAATTTTTGATCATACCTTATAATTATGGCCCTGTCCGTATAATACTTTTGTAGCAATGTTCGCGGTTGACATTTTTAACAAATTAAGAAAAAATATTTGCAAATTTTCAATTTGGTTGTGTTTCTATGGCAAATAGACTTGAACTATATTTATCTTTTTGTCATTATTTTTATTGGAAATCGCATGGGTTCTTAATATTAAAACATATTTGAATGTCTCTGGAATACCTTAGATGTATGTTTGGTTTCAAGGCAAAGGCGTGGTGTAGCAACAGATACGTGCTTGCAACAAAGATCTCTGCCAGGTAACAGATGTAGGTATGGCAAATGGCACTAAATATTCAGAACATATTTAAGCCCTTAAACAGTTGGTCTCATAAAGCGACCTTGCAGCTGTTACCTTTTGGAAATGCCCGTTGCGAGCGCGTTATTTGGACATTGTATACTAGCAAAATGTAAAAAACAAGCAGCGTACGCATGGATAGATCAGCGCATTATAAGGCAATAATTGAAATAGTAAATATATCGTGCATATGTTTGAACTGAATATGAATCTACTGTGTGTAAACGGCAACGTTAAAAATTACGAAAGATCAACTATATATGTGTGTTTTATTGTGCGCGCAACGAGAGATTCATATTATATGTTTGACAATACTGAAGTGTATTGTTGGCGGCACTGACAGTCTATGTCAAAGTTGAGGTTATCGGGTTAGGTTTTGTTTGTTATTTGACACACTGACGTAAAATCTAACCGGCTAACCTTTAATTGGACATAGATTGACAGTACCACGGACAATACACTTCAGTATTGTCAAACATATAACAATATAATAAAGTAAACAATGTAGCTACGTTACATGACCACAGATATACTTGATCCCTCGTAATTTTTAATATTGTATTTTCCCCATGTACAACATTTTTACACACTGTATAGTTGTGTTGTTACTTAATGAATAATACTTTTGAAGATTTACATTAAATTTATGAGATGATTTGCTGCTTTTACAAGTTTTGCCTTTTTCTTGGTATCCTTTGAATTGTATTCATACGTGTTGTAAGCGATGCATGAATATGTCATCCATATATAGGAAATTTGAATGTGTATACCTCTAAATATCAATTTGGTTTTTGTAAATTTTTAATTATTTTAAATGAATATTGCAGTGTATAAAGAAATTTTGTATACTTTATACCGGGTGCATAAATTAAAGCCTTTAGTGAACTGCATCACTTCCAAATGCAAATACCTTTGTGACAGAAAAATATTCCATGTAATTCCTATAGGACGTATATTTGTCTGTTGTGTTTATTAAAATATCTGTGCTATTGTAACATTTGCATTAAGAATTGCAGCCATTTTCCAAAAGTTAAGATTTATGACCCATCCAATAAGTACCAAAACTGAATTTGAAATCTGAGTGCATTTTCAATTGTAAACTGCACATTTTTCTAAACAATAAATGATTTATACATTTTAAAGTTGCTTAAAAGACGATATCTTTGTAGATATTAATTTCCTATCATTGCCTGTTTGTTCTCCTTAATTCACGAAATAAAGAAAATCATAATTATATAAAAGCAATCAACGACTATAAAAAATGCATCAAGGTTTAGACAGTACCGCAAACATTTTCAACTAGCTTCGTGTGTCCATAACGTGGGCGAGAGTCGACGAGCTTTTGGGGGTTGCCCCGTACGGTGAAAAGACCACGTGAAAGGCATGCACTACAACGGAAGGCTCGCGCGAAAACCCCGGGATCCGGACCCGGCCCGGAAGACGCGAGCTGAGCGACATCCCTGACTTAAATTCAACTCTCTGAGTTCATCCGCGAGGCATGAGTTTAAGTCAGAGCTAAAAATTCTCCAGCAAGGTTAAGTAACGACTTTAGAGTTGAGTTATGCGTCTGGGTCGCATCAAGTTCAATTTAAAGGTCTTCGAACTAGGACGAAGAAGTGGTGGTATTGAGTACAGGGTGAACGCAAATGAAATGGTTTTGTTTCAGCTATGGTAATAAATGTGCTGCTAGTACTGGGATACGTCCAGTATTTAAACCATTAAAATTTCTTGAGTAAAGTGTATGGCCATTGTTAATTTAAGGGAATCTGCTGTACCAACGATTATTTTAGATAAGAATTCTAAAGGCTCAATGAGAAAATTATTTCCATTAGTTATGTATCTGTATATTAATTTACTTTATTTTGTTTTTTGCATATTTTCGTTAACCATATTGTAATGGAAAATAAAGGGAAAAGAATAAAGGTTGAAAAAAATATCAGCTTCTGATTACTCACTTTCCACTATTAAACATTCGGATTCACCATTCTCGAAATCATGAAAGTTTTACAAGTAATTCTGGTAATTTGAAGGAGGTAATTGGCTTGATAAAATAAAAATTATTAATTTAACACATTATGGTTTCATCATGACAGTGCACTAATTGTATGTCGAAAAATGGTTATTCAGTTACTGTTGGACTAACTTCAAAGATTCTTTATAACATATTTTTCACAAAGTAGCGTATTCTGACCTTATTATTACTTTATCTTTCTTTTATACCATATACACGACATATCTTCATTTTGTCGTTACCTAGCTGCTAGAAACTTTGAATGAAATTAGTTGACTTTGTTTTTTAGAAACACGTTCTTGCATAACCAATAAATGTACGATCCCTTTATCTTCAACCCTTTAGGTGTTACTTAGCCTTGCTCCAAACTAAACGATGCAAATTTAAGAGGTAAGTCATATTAAGAGTACGCTAAGAAAGAATGAAAGGTGAAAGATCCGAGCATGCATTAGTATGTACATGTGTTGCGAAACGAACAATATGAGCCTTTAATTAGACAAAATCGCAATTATTGGCAACTGTTTGCAATTGTTTAATTTATTCGGCACAGTTCCTGAACTGAAAGTGAGTTATGTAACGCAGATTTGCAGAGGCAAAAGTGCGCGTTTTAGTGGACAAAAATGTTTATGTAGGTCGAAGCGTACTGGAAACGACAGAGCTACACGAATGTGTATTTACATCGAAGTGAAGTTGGTCGGGAAAGACATGCGCATGCAACAGTGAAAACTAACTTCATGCGAACACTCACCCATACAGACGGCTGTCCCGAAAACTTGTCCTTGATAACAGACACAATGAGATAAATACGCACTAAACGGACATTTCGTCGGCTTACACTAGTAATTTATTGTGTAATAACAATGCTATCAGAACTCTAATATGCTAAAAGTACAGCTGCTGAATCATATTACGCTTTTAATGCAATTTATAGCAAACTATACTATCGTTAGGGTTTTTGTAGCACAATGTATATTATTATTTAATACTCTACACACAAATTGAGAGTACCCTAATAATTAATTTTAAAAGGTTGCATTAACTGCCAAATTTGGAACCTGCGCTGAAAAACCTTAATTATTACAAGCATTCAAAATGCTCATTTATATGAGGGGTTCAACATTACTATTATTATTTTCTATATTACCGTCGCCTGTGAATTTTTATATTTGTAAGAAATACATAATTTCTCTTGTCGCTTACTTTATTAGCATTTTATGGACCTGCTTGATAATGCTTTAAGTAGCTGGAATTTTTTTCAACGTTCTAGTAGGATTAGATGAAATGTTTGGTAGTAGCAACAAATGGAACTTTTATGATTAAACTGGATTAAGAAAAAAAATGCGGATAAAACTGAAAGGTAAAATAACATTATACTCGTCTAGTGACTGTGTAACTATCTATTCGTAACCATCTTATTTCCGTCTGAAAGTTTCTACCAATCACATCACTCCATTTATTGAATTTCAATCAACGACAAGTCTGTGCTCAAGTCATGTTGCAGAGGTCTTATTCAGGCAAACAAATCAGACAGCCATGCAGCAGTAAAGGCGCTAATGTATAGCCAGTTTACTTCTAAGCGGATTACAGAATGGAAAGCAATGAAAAACTGGTAGACTGGCTAAATGAGTTAGTTTAAACAAGCTCCTAGGACCAAAGCTCACTTGCGGCTGAAAGACCAAAATTGCAAACTATGAGTGGCGTATACCAGTGCAAAACAATACCATCTGTAAATAATGCATTCGAAAAACCGATCAAATTCTCTGAATTTGAGGAATAGAAACCCTAGCATGAAACGCTTTGGGAAAGAAGAACTAACACCCAAAATGATCTGAAACACGCATAAACCTTCTTTGAAGATTTAAAGATTTTTCCCTAAGAACCATCAACACTTGAGTCTTCTGGGCCGTAGCGTACGGGTCACAGGACCAAAAAATAGTAATAATGACAAGCAAGTATATTTCCACTTGCCAAACTAACGCAAAATTGCAAAAATTTAATTTCTACCTTTACCACAACTATATAAATTACTGGGATAAAGATTTGGGTAAATTTTTCTCACGAAATGGTTTTCCAATACATCCCTTACCTGATTTTTGTGCGTGCTTGATGTGCACTGGAAATATAAATACTAATATTTATAACACTTCATGGGTAAATGTTTGACCATCATGGTTGATGCGAAAAACCTGGTTTCTGGAAGAAAAGAAAAATATCGGAAATCGGGGGAAGGGAATAGATGTTTTAAGATCCAAAGTTCTGTTTAATCAAGATTGTCGTGCTTGGTGAAGACCACACCTTGTTAAAGATATCCCTATATGTCAAAACACAACGGATCTAGACCACATACGGTCGATAAAAAAATCTGTTGGCATAGAGCTGGTAACCCGCTTAGCGGTAAAATACAAACACTCTAAGGCTCAACGAAGGCCTCGAAGAGGATGGTTCGCATTATGGTAAACAATGTGAAGAAAGAGAAAAACGTTGGATACCGAACAAAATTAACATAGCGACTTGGAGTATACGAGGTGATATTACAATGAACGATGCAGAGGTACATAAAATTATGAAGCATCAGTTATGACACATCAATATAATAGTAGGTACTACCGAAAACGAAAAAGAAACTCATAGCAGCTATGGATATAGATGAAAATCTGCTAATATGGAATTGAGTAACACACACAAATATTGAAGAAAAGCAGTACACAGGTATAAGCAACGTCAATGAACGAATTATGACAGTAGGCTTTAAGACAGAAAGAGGTCACATTGCTCTAATTGGGGTTTACGCACTAACAGATGGCAAAAAGTAAGAAACAACTACATTTTCGAAGCTTTTAAGAAAAAATGCAAACAGACAAACAAGACTAGCTTTATAGTGATAACCGGAGATTTAAACGCAAGATTAGAACAGATATCCGTAAATAATATTGTGGAAGACCAAAGAGAGTTGACACTAAAAGTCAATGGACTGGAATAAAGACAATTTTCTACCTTTAGAAATCTTAAAATAACAAGTACATCTTTTCATACGAAAATGCAACGGCGCAAATTATTTTTTTTGTTATGCAGTAGTTCTTTTAGCGCTATCGTAAAATTTGGCGAATTTACTTTCAAAATATATATTTTTTTAATTGAGTCACTTTAAGCACCTGTGTGTGTAGCAGGTTGCCTATTTTTATTTTGGTTATTTTTTTTAAATGTTTTCAAATTTTAATTTAGCAACTCGTAGAATGTTGGGTTCATGTGGGTGTAATTTGATGGCTGCGGCCTTTTCCCATTTTCTTTTGTTTCACGCGGCTTAATAGGACAGTAATGCAGTTGCAGAATTTCCCTTCCTTCCACCTCCTTTCCTTAGAGTGGCTTTGAGCTTTCTTCGGCGAACTAATTCTCTATTCTGGACGACTTCTGAGTAACCCAACAGCCATTGTATGAACTGTGGAAATCGCCACGCGTCAAGGTAGTGCATAAAGTCTTGGGGCCATTAGCGGACCTGCCGCATTGTAGAAAACGCAAGGTTAGGTTTTTCCTATCTTTTGTCATACTCCTAAATGGCGTTCAGAACTCATTTAATATTTGGACTACAAAAATCTCCAGAGCCCGATGATGCTTGTTCTACTCGAGCCATCGCGATATTTAAAAAATAAAAAAAAGGAACCTAGTGCGTTTCTATTCAGAGCTCTTAGGATCGTAGAAATAACTTGTACCACTGACTTGATGTTTGCAATATTGTTTGATAATAATTGAAAAAACTGTAAGTCTAAACAATCAGGCTTGCTTATCTAGCTAAGTAATTATTTTGCGCGTATTAATTTCACATAACGCTGCTTGTGAATTTTGCTTTATTGACGACTGTGTACAACCATGCAGCATTCGTTACTCTACAATTTGACCATCTGTTAAGGCAGTAAAAGGGTTCTATGGTTGAGATAACGTCCATGGCGTTGAACAAAACCTTTGTTTTTTGACAAAGCGTTAATCTAATGTAATTATGAATGCGCTTTGTTATCTGAGGGCCTCTGTGATAAGCTCCACATTCGCGTATTACGTTTAAGGATGCAGCTTGTCGGAGCGTCCGAAGAGATTACCTTAATTAAGATTAGGCTTAATTAAATTCTTTTATTTGCTTACATAGCCCTCCCATATTATTTCACGTCATAGTTTTAGTGTAACCACGTGTATTTCACAATTTTTTGCTTTAACTTTTTAAATTGCCGGTTTTAGAATTTTACGAATGCGGTTTAAGTTTTTATATTTCTTTATAATAGTTTTTACCTTTATAATGCTATCTGTGCGAATTTCTATTCGGGATTGTGTTGATTTTATTAAAGCTTTGGTATTTGAATACTACTTCTGTTATTTTCTTTCTCACGCTCTATCGATACATTTTCGTTTTTATTAGATTGGATACAGACCTTCAATTTATTGTAAGTGAAGTTTGTTTAGTTTGCTAGTTAGATTGAATTTATCGTTGTCGCTATACCCCAATTGACGCCCATGTTATTTTTATTTAGTGGCTATAAGAGCCATTGTTCCTAATCCTTACTTACTTTGGGCAGTGGGCCTATCCATAGGTGTGTAGAATGGTGCAAAAAAACAAATATACCTAGATAACTATGGGACTGCAAAGTTTTATAGATTATGTAATAGCTAATAAGAAGCTTGCCAGTTGGGTTCAAGATATTTATTTATTTCGAGCCGTAGGTATTGGTTCCAGACTAAATTAATACAATACTTAGAATGTTTAGATATAGAAACTGAAATAGAAGAAGAGTGGGCATACTTGAAAGATGCTAAACAGAAAACCGCAAAAGAAAGACACATTTCTGATAGAAAGAATCAATATGGAGAATGAAGAAATAAAAACCATCAGTGCACGAAAACCGAAAAGCCTACATAGATTACCTGACAAAAAACACCTGAAACTGGAGAACAGTTAAAAAAAACGAAATATAAGTATCGTGCACAACAAACAATACACTGCACGAATTAATGTCGTATCTACCGATAAGTGGACAGACCATTATATAAAACTGTATATATAAATACGTATAACACTAATAGAACTTCAAGGCTATTTGAAAAGCTTCAGAAAACCCTGTTTAAAGAACAAAGTGGTGGATATATCATCGTTGCAATTTGGTAGGAAAGTCTAAACCATAAGAAATGGCAACATTAACAAGCTCCAATCAGCAGAAATAACGTTTTACCGAATAGTCAAAGGTTGAAGGTAGTAGGCTGGACAGAAAAATGAATAGCAATATTAGTGAAGAACATAACACCTCAGTTGGAGAGAAAAATTAATGAATACCGATGCAAATGGCACCAATGTATAGATCGACGAGACAACAGTTGCCTACCAAAGATGGGTCTACAGTACAATCGAAGAGAAAAACGTAATGTAGATCGTCCCAGAAAAAATATGTAGTTAATACGAAACGGGTTAAAAGGCCTCTGGTGGAGCCGATGGTGATGATGATGATGATGATGATGACAATCTATACTTGTTTTCTGTATGTAAATATGCATGCGCGATCAAAATTTCTCTAAATATTTTATGATGGAAATCTAACTTGCAAGAGAGATGTAAATTCTTTCCATATTATTTCAAAACCAAGTTTATGCTTGTCATATGACCATATAATAGATATTTATGCATTACGGAAGATATAAATATGTGTTTTTCCCTGAGGTTGACAGGGTTACAGACCGAGGGCCTCTGCCACGAGATCTGTAAGTCGACCAAATGTAGGTTATATCAAGGATTGCCTAAATGATGGCTGCTAAGACATTGTTCGTAGCTGTATGGTTACCACGAGATTAAGGGAGAAATAATTTGAAAAATCCCTAGGGAGTTTTGAGTAGCTTTTCGTATTTTGTATCTATTAGCAAAATGAACAATATCATGTTGATAGTAAATAAATATATTTATTGGATATTGGAGCAATATTGAGATAACTGATTGAGAAAATAATTTGAAATAAGCAAAAAAACGATGACGGCAAAGACAAATGACAACGAAAAGGCAACGGCCATGTTGTGGAATACGGACTGTAGGAACATGGAGCATTAGATGATTTAGAGATAAAGAAAGAGAGATAGAAAAGAATGGCAGAAAACAAGAATAAAGGATGCTGATGTCATTTTAGAAGATGGACATTCTCTGGGGTGGCAGAAAGTGCTGGACTGGGAGTTTGAAACGAAAGAATACTGAAAGTTGAGGTATCAAGAAAGTGGAAGGATTACTATCATTCTAATCTAGTTCACCGAAAGGTGAAAGGAAGGAGTGCAAAGATAAATTCTTTGAGGATTTGCAGGAAATGGTAGACAAAAATAAAGGAAAATTAATAATTTTAGGCGTACAGTAAAGAATAAAGCACTCGAATCGAGTTAATACAGTAAACATCTACAGCGAAAATATTAAAAACTTTAATGCACAGAAACTTTTAAATTTGTGTGTATTTAAGAATCTGGTCGTGACAAATACATTTTACAAGGGCTAATACAAGTTTTGGAGCATACGATGGTGGACACCCATAGTGGTGGTGGTGGTTCGGACTGTTGAGATGATTTAATTTTCAGTCTAAGGATACCTAGCGAGAAGTTGTTGCAACATAAAGGGCAATATTACCTGGCCTTCATAGATTTACACAATGCTTTCGATAGTGTTTCCAGAGATAATATCTGGAAAACACTGCAACAGCGGAACATCGATGAGCATACGGTTAAGGTGTTAACCAGTATTCAAGAAAAAACGGTGGCACAAAAATATAAAGACATTTTGTATTTAGAGAACTGGCACATTGGAAAAGCTAATAAGATGAAGAGACTTGTTCTGACTGCAATATAATTAGCTTCCAGGCAAGTTATTTCGAAGAAATTACTGTTTTAGATGAAGTCAAAATTAGTAACAATTTACTTGCAATGGAAAATGAGGTACCCACCCAATAGGAATTGTTTTTAAATCGAATATTACGGTGAACTGACGCATTGCGATGTAAATAGTAGTGATTTTATAGATTTTTTTTCAACTGGAATGCATCACATTGACGGATAGTTCATTGACAGATTGTTCATTTAGTGACCAAAACTAGTAATTTTTTGTTAAAGGTTGGCGCAGCCACGTTGCCAGATTGTGGTGGACCATTCCAAAAGTCACTTTATAGGCCCAGTGTCCTGGCCTGGAACAATATAGACCGCCTTGACAGTTGTCGCCAGTAAAATCGTGTACACCTAAATAGATCTAGTGACAACATTTTTATATCGTGGTATTGCTAAAAAGGTTCCTTCTAAATTACAGTTACCTGTAATTTTGCTACTATGTCATGCAAACTACAAATCAAAAACAGCATGGTTAAACATAAGTTAAATTAATATTTTGTAATGTTGCCACTGCTTGCAATTACAATTGGCACTATATCTGTCATGGAAGTTAGTAAGTTAGTAGATTATTCAACACTATAATAAAGGAACCAATGAAAATTGGTCAATTTGTCAGAAACGGCCAACCAAAATTCACTGTCTTTGAAATCACCTAATGTCGCAGTGTTTTCACGAAATCACGATTGGTTTTAATGAATTCAATTTAGTGACTAGTCTTTATTGACATTTTGCCAAAACGTCAAAGTGAAGTTTTGCAAATCGGCGTCGATCTAAAAATGAATAATAATCATTTTGGAAGCTCCAATATTAAATTAATAGTGACAAACATTAAAAAACTTTGCCGTCGAACACAGTAAAATCGAAGTCATATATTTATATTGTTGAACAATCTTTCCAAACACCACTCAAGGTAAAATGTTTGAAGACATTTTTTTGTTTACATAGGCATTATTGTAAATTTCTCTTAACAAAAACTGCTCAAATTCCACTCGACCTACGGTCTCACGCAATTTTAGGTGCACCCGATTTTTGCCCAATGTAAACTCATCTTTTAGAATAATGCCTGGGTAACTTGTGCATTTAATTAACTGTCGTATTTTTCGCTGCCATCAAACGCATGAAAACATGTCCAGCCATTTGATATTTGAATGATTTCGAAAAAGGAAGAATTGTTGATTAGCTAATGAGAAGAATGCAAATAAGAGCGATTGCCACTCAGTTTTATATAGGTATTACAACTTATTTCCTGAATTTATCAGAAATTTACGAATTTATATCACAGCTATTGCACACAGTGAGTATACTACAAAATATTAATTTAATTTATATCGTTATACATTCCCTGTTTGTAAATTTAATTATTTATATTCCACCCATACCGTTTTTGATAATTTTTTTTTTATTGTTTATTATTAATACATTATTAGTATTATTACACATAAAAAAATATATAAACATTTACATAACGTAGTAACAAAATTACAGGTAATTGTAATTTAGAAGCGTGGTAACCATAAATCACTAAACTTTTACCGATTCCTTACGCACATGTGGCTGTCGTCGTAAGGTTGGTAAATGATAAAGGTAGCGCCAACTGTGCAAACATATATCTTTTGTCTCTTTTAATTTGGGGTTCTTGTCATTAGTGTCTCACTCTCATTTTCTTGCAATGTTCTGTCCTTTTTAATTTGGGGGAACAAAATCTTGGAATGGAATGGCGGTACCTCTATGTATTTAGTGACCTTATTTCGTCGACTTTTACAGCGCCTCTGGTGTTTGGAAGTGTAATTAAACCAACAAGCGGCAGTTTTGAAATTTGTAAAGAACAAAATACAACTGTTACTTATACTTCATGCTATGATCAAATTCAAAATCGCTACCCGATGAAGATGCAGATGTTTGGATTTGCTCGTGATATAAAATAATTCCTAAATCATTATGAAAATATACAAGCATTTATAAATAATAGAAAAAACATGAATATCGAGAAGATTATTAATGTATATAGGTTATATATTCGTATGAAGTCCTCAAATTTAAGGCCTCTTACATACTCCCTAGGTAGAAAATCAAACAAGAAGTCAGAAAGAACCCTTAAACGCAAACTAGCTAAAACCAAAATATAAATAACGTTCTAGATTAGTGATGACGTTTAGCAGATCTTAGCAGGAATTCCGTAAAAGTAAAAGGTAAAGGTCCAGGGACATTTAAATTTCCCCAACTGGGAGCGAGTTTCTATAGGGACTTTGCGTCCCTCTTCAGTCAATAATGGAAATTTCAGGATTGGGTTAGAGGACGGTAAAGGAAGAACTGATATGTATGTAATGCATGATCCATGTTCCTTACAAGATATGTGGTTGGTTCGTCAGACATTTTTGTAATTGTACTATTTTATAGTCTATCCAAATATAAAGTTTAAATTTAAAAACACACATAACGTATTCAGATAAAACTCCGTTTTACAGAGTTAATGATAAAAGAAAAGATTATTCTATGGCAAACATGTTATGAAATTTCGCAAGTTGCAGGAGTTTTTTTTAAATGTAATCCAATTGAAAACCATTCCTGTTATTTTAACTAACTGTTTTGAGCAATTTGTAGCGAAATAGTAAAACTGCTTATATACTCTGAAAAATTGTTAGGGTATATTTCCATTCTTATACCTTTGATATATGAATATTCAGATTCTAAAATTAGCAGTTTATAATTGTACAATAAAGTGATAAAGTAATAAATAGTAATATACACTGTGCTATGTAAGCAGATTTGTCTGCCAAGGACTAAGGTGCGATTATTTAAAAATGATTATCAATTTTTGTCCGCAATATATAATTAAATGCATTGTAAAATAAATGTCTCAATGCCACAAGAATATTAAGAGCTTTGGGTTTTGAAGCATTAGTAGCTATATATATACAGAAAATGATGATTTTTGCTATTTTCATAAGCGAATTTAAAGAGATAACATACCTTCCGTTTCCGTGCCGGAAAATCGCTAAAATTTCCTCAAAAGTCTTGTTTTTGGTCTCTGGTACCTTTTTATACGTGAATATCCAAAAAATAGCAAGGAATACACTAAATGGAAGAAACGTGTAGTTTTCCAGAGCACTCTGAAAAAAAAGAGAAAAGTGTTAGCACACAATATTCACACAACACCGATATATCGTATACATTTATATTATATATTTGATTTATGGAATAAGACAAATGTATCAACGCCCCCTCCACATTTTAACGCCTAAAGATAGGTCCAGGAGTTGAAGAAGGGTTAGAACCACAAATGGACCAAATTGATACCACAAAACAACCTGAATTTTAATTTTTACCTTTTCAAGATACTAGATATGTATTTTATACCAAGGTCCATCATAAGCTACTGCAATATCTAGGTCAGTGTCAGCAAAAGCTGCAAATGGCATAATTCTGAATGTCTGTCTCTGGAAAAAGTCGCAATGGTATAGCCATTATCGCCGCCAATTAAGACTGAGATAAAATTAAATCTATGTAATTGCTTAGGAGCAAATACTTATTCTAATTATATTGTATCTTATTATGTCACATTTGTGCGTACTGAGTGGCTTAATTAGAATTCGCATTTAACAATTTAAATGCAGGTGTTAATAGGACTAAAAGTTTTCCCTTTCACAAAAATTAAACATATAAAATAGCCACCTGCGAATGAACGTTATCAGTCGATCACCACCAACCAAAGTAAGCACTTCTAGGAAAATGAAGACATTCATCGTAAGTACAAAAACATTATTTTAGAAACAATCGCTCTTAAGTTACCTTGTATTTTGTGAGCATTATTATAGTCTATCCTCAAGACCATTGCAGTAGAAATATCGAAACAAAAATTTCCAAAATTTTGAAAAAGGAACTTGTATTCAGCATTCTGAAGTTTTCCTGAATTTTAGTTTGCTGTAATATTTAATATTTTAAAGAAAATTTCATCGAAAAAAATTTGCCTCTGACTACTGATTTTTTAAATTCTTCTGGCTATAAGAATCAAACAAGTAATTGCTATTCTACTCTCTTTACATTTTCTACGAAAGGCAATTTGTTCGAGCTTTCCCCACGCAGATCGACGTGCGTCTTATTAATATTAATTAGAACAATTAGATTAGATTGCATTAGGCAGGCTGGAAAATGCTTTCGAATGTGCCCATTAAGAAAATTACAGCAATTAGTTTACTTGAAAATGATTTTTTATTTTATATTGGATATTCAACTGAACATTTTTATTCTGTTTCAAAATTTAAAGCCCTGCAACTTTTCTCTAAATTGAAGCCAAATGTAACTATAGCTTTCTATAAAATAGTTTATGTTAAATTTTCGATAACTTCAGTTCCTTAATATGTTTCTCTTGGCTAAAAAAATAATGTTTGCTGGACTTGGTGTTCCATTTTGCATTGCCAACATATAGATCTTTGGGCGCCAAGCGTCGCTACTTAACAGAATAGGTATACGTTCAAAATCTTAATATATAAATAATTTATGTAATGTTGATGCCATGTTGATTATAATTATTAGGTAGGTTTCCAAAACTGCCAAAAGACAATAGATTGTAAATTATTTGGCGCCCCATTTCGCATTCTTAAAATCTAGATCAATTGTGGGCGCCAAGTCTAAGTACTTAACAAAATAAACGTCCAAAATATTCATAAATAAATATGTAAAGTTGCTATTGTGTTTGCTATAATTGGGGATTCGATTTCAAAAACTGTCAATGAAATATAGTTTTGTTAATTATTTGGAGCGTCAGTTCGCATTCTCAAAAACTACATTTATTTTGGACTTAAGCCTCACTATTGAATCGCATATACGTCGAAAATCATCAATAGAAATGTACCGTCGTTACCGTGTTTGTTATAAGTGGGAGTTCGGTTTCAAAAACTGCCAAAAGGATTTTTTTTTAATTATGGGGCGCCCCATTCATATTCCAAAATCTAGTCTATTTTTGGTTCCAATCCGCGTTACTTAACTTAACAAAAATAAATATGTAATGTTACTTTTGTTTTAATTGGTAGCTGGGTTTTAAAAACTACCAAAAAATATATATTGATAATTACTTATCGCTTCATTATGCATTCTCAATATGTTGGACCATTTTGGACACCAAGCTTCGCTACCTAACAGAATATACATAAAAATTCATAAATAAATATGTAATGTTGCTACTATATTTGTTATAATTGGGAGATGGGTTTCAAAAACTGCCAAGAGAAAATAAATTGTAAATTATTTGGCGCCCCATTCCGCATTCTTAAAATGTAGATCCATTTTGGGCGCTTAGCCTTAATACTTAACAGGATATACGTCCAAAGTCTTCATAATATGTAAAAGTACGTAATGTTGGTACTCCGCTTGCTATATTTGAGGTTTCTGTTTCAGAAACTGCCAAGAAAATAAATTTTCGTTTTTATTTGGCGTCCCAGTTCGCATTCTCGTTTTGGGCGCTAATTCTCGTTACCTAAGAAAATATACTTCTACAGTTTTCATACATAAATAGATAATGATGGTACTGTGTTTGTTATAATTGAGAGTTGGGATTCAAAAACTGTCAAAAGAAAGAATTTTTGTAAATTATTTGGAGCCCCATTCGTATTACCAAATGTAGATCCAATTTGGGCGTCAAGCCTCGCTACTCAACAAAATAAACGTCCATAATCTTCATAAGTAAATATGTAAAATTGTTTGCTATAATTGAAGGTTCGGTTTCAAAAACTGTCATTAATTAAATTTTTGTGTGTTATTTGGGGCCCCAGTTCGCATTCTCCAAAACTAGATTTATTTTAGGCGCCAAGCCCCGCTACTTAACAGAATATAAGTCCAAAATCTTCATATATAAATACGTGTCTGCTATAACTGGGGGTTCGCATTCAAAAACTGATAAGAAAATGATTTTTTGTTAATTATTTGGCGCCCCAGTTCGCATTTGAAAAACTTAAATTTAATTTTGGGCTCTAAACCTCGCTACTTAAAAGAATTGTAGCACAAAATCTTCAGAAATTTAATGTCGTTCTTATGCTTTGCTACGATTGTGAGTTGAAATTTTCTTAAAATCGAATTCGCTGAAAACCGAACGGAAAATAAGTTTTTCTGCAACAAATCTCTTCCAGGTATTCTCCCTCATAGTCTCAATCGCGCTGGCGTTTCCTCAGGGTGGAGGAGGCGGTGGTGGCGGCGGCGGTGGAGGTGGTGGTGAAGGAGGCGGTGGCGGTGGACACCACCACCATCACCACGAGGAAGGAGGACATGGAGGTATCGGCGGTTTCGGGACACCCGTTGACGTGAAGCACGAGAAGGAAGTTCACCTCAAGGTGAGTCTGTGTGATAACAAGAATAGACAGCTTCTAGTGTTCAAATTAAAAATTACAATTTTACTTTCATAGGCCCATCCCCATTTCCACTACGAATACGAGGTCCACGACGACAAGCACCACGACTACAAGAAGAAGCACGAGGAGCGCGATGGGTACAAGGTGAAGGGCACCTACAGCCTGCTGCAGCCCGACGGGCACGTGCGCACCGTGGATTACCATTCCGACCACAAGCAAGGATGGATCGCCAAAGTCACGTACCATAAGCACCATTGACCGAAACCCGGAAATTCACTTTGCTAACCCTCGATTGTTGTTATTAGCCTGTTTACTATTGTGTTGTTGTTAGAAAACAATTAAATTATATTGTTACCAAATTTGATGTCTTTCATTGTTGCAATGCAGGTCGTTAGTGGTGCAGCCTAGCCATGGGAGCGGGCGTGTCGCTAATTAAATGTGTCGTGGCGACGGCAGCTCGGCTTGGTGTAAAGTTGCCCAAGATCAGAACGGAGATATGCGCCGCTCGAATGGATTTTTAAGCGCTACAAGTGCTGTAAAACTGGAATATTTAGAGTAATTACGAGACACGTTTAAGTAATTAGTTAATTGCACCTGGATGTGACTTGTTGCCACGCCTTGTGTCTTTAAGACGCTTGCTGGTTCAGTGATTTGTTGTGATTGCGAAGAAACGCTTTTGTGGGGTGTTTAATGATAAAGCAATAAAAATCACTACCGTAGCTTATTATAGCTGGCGTCTGAGTTTTATATAAATTTGCAACATCATTAATTACAGATAACGATATCTCCTTGAACTTGTTCGTGTTGGAAATCTTATTTTTAAATGGTGTGAAGACTATTATAAATGTAATTTACCATTGCATTAATATATAGACGTTATCGGCCACCAAGATAGACTGTTCCCGTTGGGTAGAGGTTTGAATTATCCGATATTCACATTACTGCGCCTACTGTATACTGTATACTTTGTATATACTATACAAAATTCTTTAAATTTATTTCCACAAATGAAGTCGCTATAAGTCATTGCCTAGTTTTAGATAATAAACTTTATATCATGGCCCGAGAAGAGGGGATTTATTTTAAACAATAAGAAAAAATAATTTGTAGAAACGCTCCGAGCTAACACCAAAGAGGAAGTGCTGATTGTCTGGAAGCAACATGTACATTATGTGTTCGCAGGCAAACAGGAAATCAAGAAACATCAAGAAATAGCGATCCACCAATAACTAAAGATGAATCAGAACAAGCAATTCGCTCACCCAAAAAAGGAAAAATTACCAGGGGATGATGATGTATCAACTGAAGCCCTAAATATTCTAGAAGCTATTGAGATCCAACTTCTCTTTAATCGGATATACGATACGGAAACTATCCTAATACCACCTAAAGAACCGCAGCTCTCTGACGTCACGGGTTTGTGACGTTTGCTAAAAAAGGCCAGTTATGGCTGCTGACATAAACTATGAGAATACATATTAGCTACATGTTTGCAATTATCAATTATAGTTGAGATTTTTTCATAGAAAAAGTTACTGACTGTCTTCGTTAGTATTTGGTGGTGCTGTGTGTGTACTTTACCATCAGTATGTAATACAAATATACACTCCAATAAATGTCATAGGTCGTTATGAGATATAGATATTGTCCCCGCATGGTGTCTTGATAGCGTTTGAAAACAGTTGCTGGTGAATACAAATTATTAATAGTAGTTTATTCCAATTTTATACCATACTTTGTGTAAGTGCTTGTATTTTCATCATTATGCCGAATAAGTGTTCCATTAGTTGGTGTCGAGCAAGCTACGTAAAAATGGTGGCGCATGGGTTTAGTTTCCTTACAGATAAATCGTTATGCCAAAAATGGATTACTGCTATAGCAAGAGCCAAATTTACTCCAACTAAACACATCATTGTATGCGAATTACATTTTCCTAAAGGAACTATATGGACAATAATGGAACTGGTGTTGAAATTACTTACAGATGATGTGTTGCGTCTAACAGTATTTTGCTTCAACATAACTACATTATTTTTTAAAATAAATTACCTAGACGCACCAAGGGAGTTATTTAGCTTATTTTGTTTGGTGGTATTACCATAACAAGGAAATGATAGCGAATATTAGCTCTACAACCAATACTTCAATTATAAATTATTGTGGTAAAATAATAATAATCGATTGAGCAAAGCACATAAAAAAATAAAACTAAGCACCTTAATACATAAGTAAACCGAATTTGGAGTTACATATGTTATATGTAGATTAGAAAGTGACTTATTAACTTGTAGGATTGATATTACGCGACCTATACTAGTTTTATATTCATAATTACTTGTTCTGCCTTGAAACTTCTTTTTCTATTACAGGGAACAAGAGAAGCGCTCTCCTCCATCCAGGTTCTGGTTTAGATCAATCGTTTGCATCTGTGCCCCAATGGTTTTGACCTAGCTATGCAAGACAAGATCATATTAATATTAAAAGAATGCAAATAGTCAGCGGGGTGTGAATAAGGATTTAATCTATCGCCCTTATTATATACCGTGTGGAAATACTACCACAAAACTTAATCACAGAACTAAAGTTTGCAAACAATATAAACGAAGAACAAACAACTGTTCGTTAGCACACATCATCTCGATGTTTCAAATGAAAGACTTGCTGAGATGGCGCAGTTCCCAATTTTTTATGGAAACTCCACACTGGTATCAGACCGTCGACGACAACGCTTACTTTGAATCTCTGCTTTTGTAAGATTAGGAGAAGATTAAAGAAAAGATATGATAGTTGGTTGCCTATCATCGCTGACGATAGGAAACGGAAAAATCGCCATTGCAGAAAAAATGTTTCTTCGACTGATTTTGTCATCGAATATTCCAAATTTAGCTCAGCCACTTGTCGAGGCAGTGAGCTGAAGATAATAATGGAGGAAATCCGAGCATTGAAGAAAGATTTTCAGAGACGCTATGGAAGCCAAGATAAACTAAGTTCTTAGATTCATTTTAACCTGAAGATCTAGAGAGGAAATACGAACAAACAAGCGATCAGTGAAGTTCTATCGTGACAGTAGGCTAAGCGCGCAATGTGAAATTGCGTTTTTGGAAGTTGTTTTAAGGGCCCTTGTGGCAACTCTACGGTTTTGACGGATCATCCAAGTCTTCGGCATTAAGTTATTTAAAGTCTTCTTCGTGTGCTGTTTGAAGTATCGAATAATTTTATTGAAGAATGAACCCGGATTCAAAAGTGCTGGAAGACAGCCCCTGATTGAAATTTCGGTATCGTTACCTACTCCCTTATAGCTAAAATGGTCCCGGGTGGTATAGCTTGAACAAGCGTCCACGTTCGATCAGTAGAGTTAAGCAACGCTCTTTCTGGTTAGAACTTGGATGGGAGTTCCACGGTTACATCGCTCGGCGCCTCGTGATACGGCTGTCACGAAAATAGTTGGTCGCGGCTCTCATAACAACATCATGATAGTCGTTAGTGGGGTTGGAAGTCCCCATAAATGCACAGCGACGCCTATAATTGGCCTAACGGCTGTTGGCTGAGTACGAAATAAATAAATAAAATCACCCATTAATTGTGTTATTAATGCATTTAAATTACCCTTTATCTTCTTTTTCCCTTAATGTAGCCTGAGAGCCTGTTAATAGCCGCACAAAGTGGGCTTTTTAGAAGCTATCCTCGGCCGCGGGCGAGGCAAATGGTTATCACAACCTCTTGAATTAGAGAAGAATGCCCTTATACAGTAGTGACGACCACCACAGGTGTTGGTATGGTAGCCGGAAAGTGTAGAGGAAACCAAGGTCTGGGTGTGAAATTAGAACCCACTACCTGCCGATTGCAAGTGGAAACGCTTTACCTCTCGGCTACCCAATCTTTACTCTCCATCTGAAATACACTAACTACAACGCATGTGCTTGTCAATAATACTTATTACGCTTATGTATGTGGTATCTTTGTAATTGTCCGGCTAACGGACACGACGTTTGAGTCTATTCCAGTTTGAAAGGGATAAACGCTATTCGGCACGTTGCCTAATTTACGGCCAATCTATCAAACGTTTTCTGAAATTTGTGTGCTGTATATAGTCGTATCAGATTACATCCTGTTTAATTTTATTATAAAGCAAAATGCAATCGCGCTTTTGCCAGTTGCAATTTTTCCAGTACACCTCAGACCAGTAAAAACAACTGCGGTGATGCTCTAATAATAATAATGAACATCTTCTATATACGTCTCTACCGATCTGACTTTTATAATCAAATATTTGTATTTTCAGATTGCGATCTTACTGTAGCTGGCCGGGTGCACATTTCACGTTTGTTACAGGCAGTAAATAGGTTTGCACCTGTAACAGTGTAACGAAAAAGAGGTTGTCGAAACGATATTATGCAACATTGAAAGAATTATACTTCTAAATCTTATAATTCAGGATAAAATCGCAGGTAAAAGAGGACCTGCGAGAGACATACTTCAAACACTGGTATATGTATCGACAAAACCACCGTGTAGAACAACCTTCAAAAAAGAATTATAGACAACATAATCACCAACATCTAATAATCTGACAAGACACTCCAAGAAGAAGATGCAATAGTTGCTTTAATACTTAATAATTAAATTAAATTTGAGACTTAAAGTAGTGCTTTCGTTAATATTTGTAAAACGGTGAAAAGAGCTTGGTGCAGTAATAAAATACTTGTAGACGAAACGCCGAAGCAGATACTTCATACATAGTTGGAGTGGTTAGGGCCATGCTCCTTCTTACCAAATAGTAGCTCCCAGGAGTTGAGATGCGGTTGAAGGACTTACCAACATGCAAAAGGTGCTGGTCGACCCAATTCTGCGATTACACAAGAAAATGTTCATCGTGGGAATGACACGGTAAGAGAAGATCGTCGATTTACCATAAAACGTAAGACAACCAATTTAGCAGTATATAATGAAAGTCTGAAAAACTTCCTTAATAGTTTCGTGATACTAGATAAAATACGGATTCTTTGCAAATTTCGAGTCCAACCTTCAGTGGGCAATTGGGTGGGATGTCGTACATTATTTAAAACGTCTCCTCACAACGACTGGAAGATGTCATTCGACAGTAATCTGTAAATCTCAAAGTTGCCTCAAAGAAAAAAGTTGTTCTTTACAGTAAGATAATGCTCATGCACATAAAAGACTGATTGTTCAGAACTCAATTCGGCTAGTTGGATTTAAAGTGAGCATCCACCCTACTCCTCTAATTTAGCTTCCAGCGACATTTATTTTTTAATTTAACACTAAGAATTCTGTTGTGACAGCGCTATAGCAATTCTTGGACAACCAGGAAAAGAATTTTTTAAAGAAACCTGCTGCTATGTTTGAATATAGGGGGAAAATTCCAGAACGGATTGAAAATTTGAGATTAGGAATAGAAATAGGAAGAAATTTTAGCTTCTCGTTCCATTTAACCGTCGCGCCTTTTCTACGGACGCAGAGCGTTCCTCAGTCTTCTATTCGTCTTGAAGCAGAGAGTTTACTGATAAAGTGGACGTTTTTACAATAAAATTAGGCCTGCCACGCCCGCATGGGGTAGGCTAGTTAGTTTTAAAGTTGACCAGGGGCTATTGAGCAATGTTTGCGTAGAGTGTGTGAATTGTTCCTGAAGATAACAATTTGTTGAAGCTTCAATCTGCCGCGCAAGCAAATTACGACAGATTGTCGAATCCAATTAGCTTTACGAAACGCAGGCTACCACTTTTACGAATTTTGATTACCGTTTCGTTTCAAATTATAGTAGAGATTTCATGTCGACCTTCTAGTCGGATTTAAGGAATTATTGATGCCTTGAAATTCAATCACCTCGTATCATACCCGCATCCACATGCTGCACTGAAATTCGTTATCCAAGGCCGATCGCTCGCCCGATGTTCATTTAATAAAAGTCTCAAATTGGTCGGAGACCATCAAACCCTCGGCGATGAACTCCTTTAGATTTTTGCATCTGTCGAAGCTGCACACAATTAAGTTATTTCTGATTTATCATTTACTGGTGTATGTTCTCTATTGTTAATTTTAAATACTCTATGATGTTCTAGAAAAGGAGGAATTACCACTATGAAATAACTTTTCGAGCTTATTCGCGTTCGCAACGCATAGACGTCTTCAGCGTTGTACGCCAAGTTGTTGCGTTTTGCGTGATGTTACTGCGATCAGGTAAAAAAGCCCTTTTAGGAAATTGAACTCAGTGCTTATAGCGGTCCTGGCCGTCAGCTGGTGCCGATCATATGTACTGGTATGAATGTTATTTGAATAGAGGTTTTAATTACTCTTTGATTTTTATTTCTAAAGCGCAGTGCATTTTAGAAACACACAAATAGGGTAGGTTCTAAGTCCTAAGCCGATCACACAATAAACTTCCCATTGTCGACGAAGTTTTACCTGGTGAAACTCCGCGTACACTGCCATTCAAACACCATGTTGGTGCTTAACTAACTATAAATACCTATATGTCTTTATTGATTCTTGTTCTATATGTAAACACCTTCGTTTTCAAAATAAAACCTTATTGTCTATATCCCATTGAAGCGAGTCGTGTGCATTCTGTATATTCTTTTCTGTCGTAAATGAGTTTTTAACTGTACCAATAAGTGTCTTGAACTGCAAAGGGATTATGTGGAAACATAAGTATGTAGTCTATACCAGGGGTCATAAATTCTGCACATCCCTCTTATCTTAAATAATTTAATTATTATTTAACTTAAGATAGTTAGAGAAGTAAATCAATGAACACTAAAGGTTTATCACTTTATTCATTACACATTTTACATTAGCAGAGCTTAACATATGTCAGAAAATTTATAGAATAATGACATTAACTACAAGCAAATACATTTCTGACTATTCAATTCACCTGTCATCTGTCAAAAAGTGACCAATGAACATCCAGAGTTTTGACGTTTCTTAACCAATCAAAAAAATATCAGTGGATATATCTTCCTAGAAGGTATTCAAGTGACTATTTTAAACAAATGTGATTTTTATTAGAAAAAGACAATATTAGTGTTCTGTTACTATAGAAATTAAGTAGTTTGTTGCTAGATTTACTGAAAACTAATTTGAAAAAGTTGATTGGTTCATTGAATAGTCCCTCGAATGCCATTCTTAGTCAAAGTTAAGTAGAATATTTTTGAGGTGGTATCACTACTCATGTCCATTGCGCTTAGGATTAGGACTCGTGCTAGCGCAGTCGTTCTAATAGAACCTAAGTGCAATGGACATTCGTGATACCACAGCAAAAATATTCGACATAACTTTGACTACTCATGGTATTATAAGTGAAAATAGTAACATAATATTTTCGTATTTTATATATGTGGAATATTGTCTGACTTTCTAGTGTCTAAATAAAGCATTAATCGAGTTATATAAACATATTACACAAGAGTAAGTAAATCAACTTAATGAGAACGGAATTTACACCATCAGTAATCCTACACATTAGTTGCATCTGGGTGAGATAATTTGTAAGGAACCGTTTAGCGTTGGCCTGTTTGTACATATTCTAAATGGAGAAAACGTTTCTAATGCAGCATGACAGCACAACGCTTTCATTAGATTCACACTAATATTATCATTTTATGAAATTAAGTCTGAATTTTGTTTAGCCTAGAAAATGCATTTAAGAAATGTGAGGTATTTAGCTCAACAGGAACATTTCATAGTGTAGCTTGACTACAGTGTCGTCACTCTGACGTTTTATATATAATCTGGTTCTCTTTGTACCCCATAGTTTTCAACAGTAAATTTATAAATGTTACAAGAACTGCGTATACATTTTCCACGAGAGCTTTTATAGTTTTCTGTGCGAAATCGTATTTCAGTTTTTTGTATGTGCAAACATTGTCCAAGGAAGTAAACCGATCAGTTTCTTCATAACAGCAGAAAAGCAAGCCAAATAATGGCAGCGTCTGTTCACTTGTTTGCACAATAAAACAGCTTTCGGAAAATCTTGTGTAAACTTTGCCGTATCGCTTGAAGCTTTGGAACAAATATATGTACATGACATATAGCGACACGCTTTGAACGAAATAAGACGCAAACAAAATGTTGAGTGATATGTCAATAGCATGGGAAAAGCTCGATGGGCATTGAAATATTTTGTAAGTTCACAACAAAGGAAGATTAGTCATGATAGGTTGAAGTACGAAAGCCAACAACTATATACTCGAAATTTTCATTGACAGCTCCTTATTGTGATACATACATTTTAATTGACCTGATCACATTAAAAAAGTCACTCGTTAAATTGTTCAGAAACATGCAATCCGCTGCAGTCACGTGTGACTGTGTAAGAATTAAGTAACGGTTAAGGTTAGATTGAAGCTGTTACACCGGTACTGATTTAAATAAATAAAAATAAATAGAGGGTGGGCCATACAACTTGAAGCCCCTGGCTTCTTGGGGCTGTAACCCACCGTACACGTTACAAATGAAACACAGATAGTCAATATTTAACTAAAGTATCTACATATTGTTAAGAGGTGTTGCTGAAACTTTCGTGCTCTGTTAATGACACTGAAGGAGAGTGTTATGAGATTTAGGTCTGTGTAGTTCACACACTAAAATAAAATCGGTTTTTTTAATGCTTGTTAATATCATGGTCATTTTATAATTTAAGTCCTATCACTGGTCTTTAAACTTACAACTGCCAAAATTCACTGTCTCTTTCTTTAACGTAGTAAAGGCACAACAACTTTGATTGTTTCTTTTAGATAAATATTGGGTATCTGTGTTGCTACGAAATCTGTATGTTGGATTGCAGTACCAAATAATATGGGGCTCCAAGTCTTTTGAATGCGTTTGTTTTATTTTAACTTTCTCTAGTTTTTTGTAGAGAATGGCAATGCGTTCTATTCAAATTCACTTATAAAAACAATAAAAGATGATAAATATAGCTTCAAGAAGCAAATATTCAATTATCTTTTTGCAAATATTTGTCAAACATAAAAGTGTTATTTAAAAATTACACAACGAAATAGGTCATTGTATCTGCTTCTTTGTGTAATCTAAGATTTTTTGTTTATTTGATTCATTAACTTATCTATTAAGTTTTGAGGAAAAGCATTGGTACTGACTATTTGCTAAACGATTGCTAGTAATTTCTGCTAACTCCCTTTGTTTAAAATATTGTATTGCAACGATGCAAAAACATGGATACTCACCGTCATAGACGCGACATATACAAAGAGAACAGCAGACAAACAAGGCTCATATAAGAAAGGAGAAGACCGAGAAACGACATAAAGATGCTGGAAAGAGGAAGTGAGCTGCAATCAGCAGAACAATAAAATGCTTTACTATTTGCGAAGTACAAATATTTATTAAATATTATTAACGGCCATGGGAAAATTATGATAGACGGTAAAGCTAGGAATAAAGTATGGAAAAACTACTGTGAGAACCTTTTTCATGGCGGCGAGCCAGATGAACTGCGCGAAGATAACGTTTTGGAGAAGAAATACGGCAACCAGAATCGAAGTTGAAACAGCGATGAAGAAACTAAAACAAGAAAATCAGGAGGAAAAGATGAAATATTGTCTGAAATACTTAAAACAATTGGAAAAGAGAGAACAAGACAGGAACACATAAATTATGTAAGGAGACATTGTACCCTAAAATGGCCAACAGATTGGTGCAGGTCCACCTTAATATTGAGAAATGTTCTCCAAAAGTGAATAAGAAACTTAGAAGGGCAATAGACAGTATATACAAGAAAGTGAAAGGAATAGCGAGATTAGGTGGAGAACAGACAGAAGAATTCTGTATTGAGGCAAGGCGATCGCCTCCGTCCACTGCTATTCATCCTAGTTATGAACACGGTGATTAAAAGCTGTAAGCAGAGAACCAGGAAGCTAAAGATAGGCAGTTGGAACATGGAGACGGTAGAAATCCAAAACATGGTCTAAGCAGACGATATTGTGGTCTTAGCGGGAAGTAGAGAACAATTACAGGCAGCAGTGAACTTGTGGAAAGAGGAATAGAAGCAGTTGGATTAAAAATCAACAAGAATAATGCACATATTGAAACAAGAGCATCAACCAGCACAAAGAATCAAAATAGATAACATAGACGTAGAAGAAACACTAAGATATGAGTAGCTAGGAACGATAATTGCAAACAATAAAAGAATAGACAGCGAAATATTAAATAGGGTGAACAAAGCTAGCCAACTAATATACTACTCTATACACAAAAGTATAATTGGAAAAAGAGAGATAAAGACAGCAACGAAGGTACACATATACAAAACAGTATATGCCCCAATTTTTAACGATGGGGCAGAAAGCTGGACTATGCTGGGCAAACATAAATCCATAATAACTATGGGGGAAATAAAGTACTGTAACGGATCATAGTTGCCATATCCATATTGTACAGGCAACTATCCGAAAACAAAGATATAAACAAGTTTATTATATTGGTTTTATGAAACAACATACGTTATATTTACCTCTATATATTTTATATAAGATATAACGCTCAAAAGGCTACTAATTCTTATATTTGGTGACCCCGACGTGAGTTATTGTTATTAGTTTTTAAGGATTCTTGAAAAGTGCCAGGAGGTTTTGTAGCTAAATATAATCCTGCTACTTTCATACAGGGTTATATTAGTTTTTCTACCTGGCCTCATTCCCCTATTTCCTTTTTTTGGGGGGGGGGGGGAGAGAGTCATGTACCGATCGTCATTTGTTTTATGTTGTTAAAGTGACGATCAAAACATATTTATAAACAGTTTATTATATTGGTTTCATGAAACTACTTGCGTTTTATTCTAACCTTTATTTATACAGGGTGTCCAAAAAATGGCGGATTAACTCTACGGTGCGTTACTGAGGGATGCCTAATAAACAATGGAAAAATATGAAAAAAAAATCCCTGGGCCGTATTTTTCGAAATATTTCGAAATTAATAAAAATAAATCTGGCAAAATTGATACTGCAACAATTTCTCAATCAAAAATGTATCCATAGTAAGTTGTTAATATGTTGGTAACACTGTAAGTCTATGTCAAATTCGAGGTTAGTAGGTTAGGTTCAATGCCAAGCTTGATTTCGTATATTATTATTGTACAAAGCCTGTTTGCCATATTTAGTTATTGACAAACTCAACAGGAAATCAGTTTTTTAAAATACTTAAATATTCAAAACAATTTAGTTAAATCCCAAGAATATTAAAAAAACAGATATTTTAATAAGTCCCAGATATATTTGACACTATAATTATACACTAGTTATTTAAATAAATGGATTTTATTACCCACCTTTGACCAGAAATATTTCGAAAAATACAGCCCAGGGAATTTTTTTCATATTTTTCCAGGGTTCATTAGGCATCCCCAAGTAACGCACCGTAGAGTTAATCCGCCATTTTTTGAACACCCTGTATAAGATATAAGGCCCAAAAGGCTACTAATCATATAGTACCTAAGGAAAGTAACTGGAAAACGAGAAGAGATAGAATAAGAAATACAGCTTTTAGAGACCAACTGCAACAAATACCACAAGTAACCCAAAAATAGAAAATAAACAGTTAAAATGGTATGGGCATACAAAAAGAATGGCTAAACACCGAATCCCAACACGAATTCTAGAAGCAAGAATGGAAGGCAGACGACCAAGCGGTAGACCAAGAAGAAGGTGGACAGATAACAACCAAGATATGGCAGGGAAAAAAGGAAAAACAATGGGAGAATTAAACAGATTGACAGAAGACAGAAACAATTTCAGCAAATGGATCGAAGCACCCGACGCCGTTTAGGCAAAGAGGGTAAAGTGAAAGAAGATGAAGAAGAAGTTCTCCAACAGAATATGATAGCTACAGAGAAATGACCCTAATCTTTCATACTAATACAGCTTTCCTCACTATCCTCAATGAGCGATTGAAGACTTTTCTGATATCCCAGGTTTTCAAAAATCAGAAAAAGAAACAAGCGAGCAAATCCGAAACTTTCCCCAAATTATAGATAAATCACGCGACTTTAATTTTCGAGACCTATTTGTGTTTATTAGACTACTTTAAGGCATTTGACAGATTGAAGTTGGAAACAATGTAGAAGGTATGGAAGGAAATGGGTTAGCATATAACTTCATATCGCCGTTGAACGAGCTGTAGTAAAAATACCGCCATATGACTATAACTCCTAGTCCGAAAGTTTCTAAACGAACACATAGGTGCACCAAGGATGCACATTGTCACCGCTGTTAGTGAATGCTTATAGAAGAACTGGGGGTTATAACGAAAAAAAATAGAATTTGAAACTGAACACTAACAAAACTAAGATGATGATAATGGAAGGAGCCAGGAAGAATCAGCCTGAAGTAAGCTACGTCACCGGATATGAGGTAGTGAGCCAGTTCAATTGCTTAGGCTCCATGATAACAAACAAGGGGGGTTGTGAAAGTGAGAAATATCGGCGTCTTACTATGACCAGATCTGCTACAGTCAAACTAACAAATATATGGAACAGCATCGTCTGTTAAAAAAGAGGATGCAAAATGGATCAGAGCGTTTCGGATATGGTGTATAGAAGACTACCCCGAATACCGTCGGCAGTTCATCGTGCAAATGAACTACAAATCGAAATATACTCTCCGAATTTGGACATCTATCTAGCAAGAAGAAGATGCGGTATGGAGAGATTGATAGTGCAGAGCAATGTAGAAACTCATAGCTCTAGAGGTCGACCCCTTTCGAGATGGTCTGATTAGATCAAAACATTTACAGGCTAGAATTTCCCAGAAGAAGCATCTCGCCAGGCCCAAAGCAAAGAAAACATGGACCACAACAATAAACCAAATATCATGGCGTCACCACATCCTTAGGTAAGATACTAGAATGAGAAGGAAGATTTTAGTGAGGGAATGTATAACAACGTGGATTGTTTATAGCTAAGTCTGAAAGTCTTAAAGGTTTAGTTTTTTTTGTGGGTAAATATTTATTTGGATTCCAAGGGTTAACGTAATTGATTAATTTTTTCCCCGTCAGAAAAGGGCGCAGTCACATCGTCCCCGAAGGGAGACGACTGTTTTCGTTTGAAATATTATTTTCTAGATGATTGATAAATACTTCGCTGAGCAGATGAGACAGAAGACTCTCCATATTTAAACCTGTTTATGATTTACACATTGTTTATTAAATTAAAAAATATAGTTTAAACAGACTTCAAATAGTTTTTGAATTGTGTAGTAACCATTTTTAAAATTTCTTTTAACTCAGCTGTGGAGATACTAGGAAATACATTTCTTATGTAGACACTGAGTAAAGAGCTGTGTTAAGAACGAATAAAATCTTTTATCTTATCGACTTTCTTCTGATTTTTGCTTCAGATGCTATTCGTCATGTCCCTAAGACAATTCTTCTGAGTGTCGCGTTATGTACGTTTCTTCCGTCGGAACTGTCGCCATATGGGTAGCTTTGGTCTTGCTGTTGAGTCGCCGTAACCGCAGAGTATTTCTAGATGTTGTAGTTTTCATTTTGAAGCAAATTATCCATTGGCCGCCCAAAATCCAAGATATATTGGCGACTAGTTCTATGTGCGCTAATCCTCCATCAAATTTGCTTCAGGCCTTTTTCCTTTTTCGTTGTTCTATATATTTTTCTTTGCTATTTGCGGACGTGCAACTTTCCTTTCGTTGTGGATTTATCGTTCGAGGCCCAGCAGTCGCGGTGAAAGCAAAAGTCCATTGGCTTTCAAAATGACACCAAGGTTTTTCCAGCTGTTATCAAAGTTAGATTTCTCCAGTATTGTATGCCTAGCAATGGTCCTTACGCGCTTGCAAGAAAAGTTCCTGGGTTTGTCGAATTGCGCCCGTTGGCGAAAATTATTCGATGCGAGTACAAACGGAATTCGACTGCCAATCGTTTTCCGATTGAATTATACTTTAATTAGATCTTACCTTCCATTTCGTATTATGTATTTAATTGTAACAAGAACAGTAAACGAATCAATCGAATTGTCTTATCTTGGAAGCGTTGCTTTGAGGAGGCCTTTTTGACGACAGTATTCGCGAGTCTGTTTAATCTATAGTCTTTGCTTGAGTACTAACTGATGTTTCTCCATTCAGGGCCTTAATTACTTTGCTTGGTTGATATCTTGTGCACTAATTTAAGCCAGATTTTTTTGCTTATATGGTCCCATATGCAATTTGTGCGTTGAATTTGTTATGATAACTAACAATGCCAGTAAATGATTCTCTGGGTTCATTTTGCGTTCACAATCAAATTCCTTTGTTTGTCCATGTCACTATTACCTTTCTATGCGTTTCATTGTTGTCGTTACGAATAACCGAGTTATTGATATTTGATACTAAACTTTTTTGATTCTTTAATTGGGGTGTTCGCTCTTCCAGCCTGTTTTTCGCCGCGACTCATTTACTCCGTTTGGTTCGGCGGTGCTAATTACGGTAAGTTATTGAATCTGCAACCCTTATCAGTCAACTCTTTGTTGCTCATACCAGTAGGTGAACTTATTATGTATTTTTATGTAAATTACCCCTTACCTGCATTCCGTTTGAGGTAATTGCGTTGTTGTCGGGTATTTTCGTTAATGTTACATTTTACCTAATAATTATTGGTGAAAAAATTAGCACCCATTGGGTTTGTTGTGAGCCAATATAAAATTATTCTTCTTCCTCTTAATACACGCTGAGAACTAAGCTCAAGAGATGCGTTAATCATGCAAAAATTGTTTTACAGTAACAGTGATAATAATCAAACTATAGAAAAGGATTAACAACTTCCTAAGAAAAAAAAATTAAATTCTTTTAGTCTGAAATAAAAACTAAACAAAAATTTTAGGATTTCAATAAGGATCATAGTCTTCTTTTTCTTCTTAAGTTATGCCTGGGTTCCGTAAATTTCCAACCTATATATTATTTCTTGCGAAGTCGACATCCAGCAATCTTGCCATCTCTTTGGTGGTTTTCCTGGTGGTCTTTTCGAGTAGGGTTTTTCCGTTCGGATCATAGTGGCTCTTGAAAAGTTTAACCAAGTCGATGCGCCTTATCGAGTTCCTGAACACCTTATGTTGGACACTTTGTATAAACAATTAATTGTAAAGCTGCACCAGCTAAGACTTTTTCTTCGTTTTCAGTATCAGTTGGGAGTCTTCTCAATTTGTCGGCACTTGCGTGTATTCTAAGCTCTGTGTTCCAGATTAATACATTATCGATTAATTAAGTATCTAATTATGGTGTCACTAGTATCGCTCTACATTATAACAGTAACGGCGTTACCTGAATGCTCTCTGCTTATACGAAGTTTAAAACCTTACAATTAAGAAGATTTATGTAGCAGCAAAGAATGTTGCCGCATATAATTTTAATGAATGCCTATACGGTCTAGTAACGACAAACACCCAAAAATTACTTTATACCTCTAACGGAAGATATTTTAAGGAATTAAGTGTGTTTTAATAACTTGTTAAATAAGCAACGCCCAGAAATGTAGCCAGTAATTTAGTTTTAACAGATAAAAATTGCGTACCCTATAACATTTTTCACTGTGGTTATTCTATCTACATATTTTAATATATATAGAAATGTACACTCAGCACTCGACCTCTTCTTGATTATACTATAATCAAAATTAATATTCAACACAGGGAAATGACGATTTACACTTAAAAATATGAAAACAAAGCTAATCAATATAGAAAAATGCTTAGATCAGTATAACTTATAAAAATATATTCAAATACTTTTAGAATATCATTCGAAAGGTGCTGGAGTACGACCCGACCATAAGGGGATGCAAGCCAACAGGATCGGTTCGGCTCGATGAATGCAGTGAGATGCAGTCGGATAAGTGAAAGGTGTCAAGAAAAAATGTTACTCGTAATCTCTTGCATGTAATTTATAACGTACAGATGGGCTTGACGATGGCTCCAAAAAGTAGTTGAGAAGTCCACTTGACGGTGATGTACAAATTGAAAATGAAGAGTAGAACAGAAAATTTGAAGGGCTGAAATAAATCACCGTACGTACCATGAGAAACGAACTATTTCATAACTCAGACGGCGGTCGGCTACAGGTGAGCTGCGTCTTAACTACCGTTAGATCCTGGCATAACCAGTCAAATCTCAAACTAACACATAAATTCTGCATAAAGCGTATACCAAAAATAGCTCCAAAAATATGCCCCATCTCACGAGAAGCAGGATTAGGAATAAAAACTACCAACTTAACCCTTCCACAATCATTTATTCCAATCTTCATTCACAATCAGAAGACCAAATACTCGAAGCAAGGGCTTTAAAAAGTCAAATACATCACAACACGAGATGTAAAATCTACACCAACCTGCAAATCATAAGCAAATTCTATCCTAAAAATAATTAACTTCAAAAAACTAAGGGAGAAAAA
This sequence comes from Agriotes lineatus, assembly GCA_940337035.1. NCBI lineage: Eukaryota > Metazoa > Arthropoda > Insecta > Coleoptera > Elateridae > Agriotes > Agriotes lineatus. The sequence continues at coordinate 104,043,960 of OW679201.1, forward strand.
GACAGGAATCTAAGCAACCCCAAGATAGTGTGCATAGATCTTCATCACACAGAAATGTGACCACCTCACAGTGCCCAACCAAAGCTACCCAAGATAGTAATAGTTCAAATTTACAGAAACTGGTAAACCTTCTACAAGTAACACGTAACGAAGTATAGGGAGTTATCGAGTTATTTTTAGAAATTTTAGACTCGTTGGTTAAGGTGCATCAATGATTCGGTTTTTAATGTCATTTATATCGTCATCTAGTATACTTACAGGAAATAGTTTGATGTAGAATCTTTTTGCTTCAGCCATAAACAATACTAGCTTGGAATTGTCACCTCTTGTTAATAAATTGCATCGTATTACGATTATAGCATTTGAAGTTGCAATCAGTACAATCGCTTTCGAAATCAAAATTCACCGAAGATAAATCATTCGCATTAGAACATTTTGATAACTAAATCTCTTGCAACATTAAACCAATGGGGATGCTGTAGCCGATTAAACCTTATACAAGTAACTTATCAGAAAGCGTGAAACGTTCAGTTTAATTATACAGCCAGATACACCCTCAATTTCTGGCTGCTTATACATATCATGCCCATACATGTAGCAGGCAATCATGCGTGCAGAAACTAAGATTACGAGAGAAAACTGTAAAGAACAGTAGTTGAATGCGACACAGATAAAGTCGTACGGCTTGTACTACAGAGGTTCTTAAACTTTTCGATAAGAAAGTGGTGGTTTTAGATTGCTTTATTTGAAATTGCAGTAGTTCTACGAGACCTACACAGTATTAATTGATTGTGGTCTAGCTATCCATCATAGATCCATGGTGAGATATAGACCTTACAAAGTGTTGAAAGAAATGAGCTAAAATGAATAAACATGTGGTCTAGCTATCCATGGTTGTTGAAGTTTGCAAAATTTACGTTTTTATTCATTAATACTACTCAACAAATTCGTGTTGCGCTTAGATTAACTTAAAAAAGCTTTTGTTAGACTTGCTTACTGCAGTGTGGTATTTAAGCTCTAATATTGAGATGGGATTTTCAAGGAAAATGCATGTTGATTGTATTTATTCAGTCTTCTCCTTTAATGCTGCACTCTTGCTGCAGCCTTTAATAGCTTAATACATCACATTCCTTAACTTTCTTTTATTATGGTCTTGGAAACAAACTGCTTTTTCTCTGGGGTGGTTTATACGTGGAGTTGCCGTGCTTGTTTGTTCAGTCTTGATAAAACCCCTTAAGAAAGTTGACAAGTTTCTAAAAGGCCATCACGTACCCTCTTTCTTCTTTCAGCCCCGAATTGTCCACTTTTGAATATAGGCCTCTCCTAACTGACTCTATGTTTCTCTATTTTCTTTGTATCCACCCAGTCCTCACGATGTCATCCTTCTATCTCATTTGTGGTTGTCTACGGTTATTCTACCATGGTTTCCACTGCTGACTGACAGGATTCCATTTTACATCCTTTGGTCTAGTATTATGTCCCGCAAAAGACCTAACTGTACTAAAGAATAGAGCTAGCATCTATGGCCCCAACACCAAAATAGGAGAATAGAGAAACAAATGAAAAGGCCGTTTTAATACAATGAATGTATAGGGTCTCAAGAAATGGGAAAGAAGAAGTAAAACCAGAAAATGGAAGAACTGATGGAATGATCAGTTTCAAATACAGCGTTTCGATTTGATTTTGATATAGAAATGGAGAAGTTCAATTTTCAAACTTTGCTCGAGATGGTGCCTAGCGCTTGTTCCTAAAATTGTGGGAAATATGAAAACAAAGGTAAAACGCCCAGGCAGTTTATCTGGCTACCTTAAATCAGACCGATAAAATTCTAGACTTCGTACTTAGTTATCGTTCGGACCGTCAAAAATTTGTTGCATTGCAGTCGTGGCATGCAACAATTTAAAATTTCACTCGGCAGCAATCAGAATTCCGATCTAGAGCCAAAGAAATCGCCAGCTAAAAGTATTAGCGGAAATTTGAAAACCTAATTACGATCCTACACGCTAGAGCTGCACTGGAGCAGAAACGTTGGCAATAAGTTCTATTATTATGTCACATTATCGCACTTCCTGACTGCATTCATACGCCAGCATATGCAAAATAGAGCGTTCAGGACGGTGAATGTACGGAGCATACGGCTATGTGCACACATTGTGCTCTCGTTGATGTCGATAAACAATCCGAAACTGTCTACACCCGCGAACGCCGCAAGCAACGTCCATGGTAATTATGAAACCTGCACCGATTTCCTTGGGGGTGTACGTGGTGCAGTTCTTGCGTTGGTTACGGTCATTGTGGTTATTAACCTGTCCGCGTTAATTATTTCATTGATTTTGTGATAAACGAGTGTAAATATTATTTTCGGGTTCTAGTTTTTAAATATTAATTTGAATTGTTTGTCCTTACCACTCAATCAATCGCAACCAAATCAAATTTATAAAAAAAATCTCATAAAACTGCATAATTTTTGTAAAGACATCAACCGTTTTGGCGTTACAAAAAAGTCGGATTTTTTTTTTAGTAAAGGTGTTCCGGCAGAGGAATGTAAACACGTTATCTCGAGAACGACGTGACCTACAAGGACGATTTCTGCGCCAGTTTGTGTAGTATATTAATGCAAAACACTTTTGGGCGAGATTGGTTCTTTTGTTTGTAGATTTGTATTCATGATCTCAGTTATAGCTATTAAGCAGCCGGATCACGGTGGTGTAATAATACGGAGTTGGGCTGCTGGGCTTAAGATCGCGAGTTTGAACTTGATCATTGGTATAATTTTTTTGTTGAAGTTATTGAAAGACTCGGATACAAATTTCTATCACTTGTTACCTTTGAATGTGATATGCAATATTATAGACCTTTTCTCCCCCACACTGAAGGCACCATTTTAACAGATTACGAAGACTAAATTAATGTGTTTTAAAGAGCAGACGATAAAGCACACATTCTCACAAAAAAATACTGATATCTAGTTAGCCTCGACCATTTTAAAAAAGAAAAAGTACAAAAAGCCTTTTATGGCGTGAGAAGTTTTATGAAAGCCTATCTCACTGAAATAGTAAATAATCGATAGCATTAACTATCAGCTAGAGTTAAATTGCAGTTTACAAAATGGCATGGTGGACAATTATAAAAGTATTTAGCCAGTAAAATAAAAACTAAGAATTGTATAAAGGCCAAAGCAAAAATGTTAACTTGCAAAGTAATGAAAAGTCTTAGAAATTACAAAAACGTCGATACGACGCTAATTACAAGTAGTATCGAAGGAGAAACACTTACAGAAGAAAGGATGATTGTGCAATGTTTGAAAACATAGTTTCAAAAATTATAAAGCAAATGAAATAGTATATGAGAACGAAAGCAAATCGAAGAAGAAGAAAATGCTTCAAATAATAGATGAGATAATGAAGATGAGGGCTCAATACATGCAGAGTTAAAAGAAGCGATAAAAAGACTGAATGACAGTAAAGCGCCAGGATAAGGCAAAGTAATTGCTGAAATGGTTTAACACATGGAGAGAGTGGAACTAATCTACTTTAGAAATTTGCAAAAAGGTATGGATAAAGAAAAAAGAGCCGAGAGATTGGTGATAAGATCGATATTTAAAAAGGTGATAATAACGCTTGCAATAATTATAAAAGGGCAACTCGAATGCAATAGTGAACATATATGTGTAAATTCTAGCAGAAAATGGCGTATAATAGCACCTATGTTAGAAGCACAAAGTGGGTTTACAAAAAATGATGCAAGATGATCATGTATTTATATTGAGAGAAATTATGAAGATATTGAGTAGAGGGAAAACATACTTGGCATTTATAGATATGGAAAAAGAATTCGATATACTGAAATTATTAAAAAAACCAAACGAAGAACAAAAAAAAGATACCGGAACGAACAAACGAATGAAGATTTCCGAATGCTTCTTCGTCGATGACCTGGTAGTTATAACCAAGAGCGAACGAGATATTGTTAGCATCAAAATGATTCGTCAAACAAAACAAACTTTATGACTACTTGGATACAGTTTCCAGCCTGCTAGTCAGGAAGACGGCGTCCAGCTCTTTCAATACTCATAAACGATTAAAAGACAAAATAGCGCCAACGAATCTTTACAAATTACGACATGTGTATCCAGGCATTTAACGAGAACTCGTAAACTTAAGTAGCACATAATTTCCTGAAAGAAAGACTCACATCATGTGCAAGTGGCAGTAACAAAATCAAAACCAAAAGCCTGGTATCACAGTATAATTAATCACAAATTCGATACTATATGATACAAAATACAGTTGATCATTCACAGGTAAATATAGGCCGAAAAGTTAAGAGGTACCTCATAAAACGCATACAATTTTAGACTTATTTTACAGTACATGGACTTCATTTATCGCACACACTAAAATAAGACACACAGACAAGTTACAAGGCAATATGGTAAGCGATGTCTGCTCCGTAAATGGGGAGACAACGTTTGATGCCTTTGCATACAAAGTTCCCGGAACGAACTGTATATCCCGAGCTTACGATGGAATTCCAAACACCAAATGAATGTTACATAAAGGGAAAATTTAACCTGTGTGCTATTAAATTCACGTAGGTAGCTGATGTTGAAGTGGACCGTGGTTGACAGGTGTTCTCATCGCAAATAGATAGGGCCAAGGTCATGCCCTGGATGCTTCCACGACTAACTGCAAGGGGCCGGAATGGCTGGACACTTGCGGCCCAAGGTGATTTTAGGCTCGTGCAAAAATAGATCAGCCAGCGTGAATCCGTCGATATGGCGTGGGACAACATTCACTAATTAATTGGCCAGAAATGCAACGATCCGCCGACCGTGGCGAGGGCAAATACTACACACTAACCATCTGTATGCCCATACATTCGCTGGACACTTTACAAAACACTAAAAATGACTCCATCACGGCATAACGACAGGACTAGAAAGAAAGAGCAATTGCCGAGTGATACTTCAGGTTCACAAAGCAAAAAAGTAGGCGTGGCTCATGCGCGCGATATACGAAATCTGAAGTACAGACATCGAAATTAATAGATGCGCAAACGAAGCGTAACAAATAAGAAATAAATTATATTGTTAAATAATAGAATGACAAAAACTATCAATTAATATTATACAATGATGTAGACATTTTTTAAAAATAATTAAGAAAGGTGTAATAACACAAACACAAATAAATGCATTCAAAACTGTTTTCGACCAGTAGTCACATACGGATGTGAATCATGTGCAATGGCCACAATGAAAAAAGAAGAAGATTCAAGAAGAGTTGAAAGTGTAATGAGCAAATATAGAACCAGGAATGACAAAATAAGGGAATAACTGAAAATAAAATCTATAGCAAGCTATATTAAACAGCAGCAATTAGATGGTGGGGACATCTACCCAGGATGAACAATAATAGCTATTTAAGTAACAAGGAATGTAAGAACTTATTAACATTTGAGGTAGGCACGTACAAGCCAAGACGAAGTCGCGGCTTGTTGCCTGCCGAAAATGTTAATAGGCGATACATTCCGAGTTATCTTATTATATTTTTCCCGCTGCTTATCGAAATTATCGATAATGTAATAGGCAAAATTCGAAAGAAAATGTGAAGAACCTGAAAAGAGGTGAAGAAGATCCCATTGAATAGAAAGAATTGGATCAAATTTGTGATAGAACCAGAACCCTACACCGAATGGGTAGAAAAGTGAGGCGATTGACAAATATATGTCTGAAAAGTAATGATCTTCTATGTCTATGTCTTCTATGCAAACATAAATAATTTGATTGCAATTTTTAACAGAAAAACAACCTCTAAAACAAAAAAGGACTAAGATCTGTCGCTGTGTTAGTGCCAGAAAATATTATATCAATAAATGCTGCGCATAAAATATAATATCAGAAAGTGAGACACTTAAAATCTATTATTTACTTATGTTTGAACATTGCTTGAGTCAAGCAGGTGTGACAATAGTAACATCTACTAGTACCCAGGAAATACCAATGATTAAATAGAACTGACCAAAGCAATTAACACAATGGGAAGAAAGCATTCTCCTTATTCCTGTTCCAAAAAGTTTGACGGTCAAAAATCAACTTAAACGTTTCAAGTTGTTCAAGATAACACTGCAAGACATCAGCCAAATTTGAGAAAAAACACATAACTATAGAACATCAGTGTGCATTAAGTGGAAAAAATAAACCTAAAGTTTTTCTTGCTCCTTACACATAAATTGTAAAATATTGTATTCATTAAATAGCCATAACCAATTCGTCATTGCCTATCACATTTTGTTCACCCATTTCCGTTGATTTAAAACAATGTTTGAACGCTTGCAATATTTTTCAAATGCTAAGGCAATGGGTACGGTTGCAATGGGCTCGAACTGGATTGCCACATTTCGATTTATTTATTTTGTATTATTTATATGCTTCCGGTGATTTTTATTTGTTCCGATTACACTGGCTTAATACTGACCAATATACAAAATATAGGCAAATATTTTTTTTTATTAATTTACTTTACAATCTGTTGCGTAGCAACATTCAGTAAATGCTTTGATAATATATGTATATATGACATATTGAAAATAATCCACTGAATATTTTCTTAATAAAACGTAATAGTTTTGTCAATTAGCTTAACCTAAAATCTAATTCTACTTTAATCGCTACACTGCACAAGTTCACACATCACTCAAAACGTGTTGGTAGGTGACAGAATTTAAACTTTTTGAGCCGTGGTTCTTCAATGTCCTCGTCCATTAGATGCTCCACAAGAGTGTTTGGGTGGACACTGAGGCTGTCTTTATAGCGAACACTATATTTTTGAATTTCTTCGTTGACAGATGGAATGTCAAGGTCTCGCAGTATTACTTCATTTGGAACATACCATGGAGCGTCTACTATGGATCTAAGAACTTTTGACTGAAAACGTCTAAGGATGTCGATGTTAGAGTTGCTAGCAGTACCCCATAGTTGTAAACCATATGTCCAAATAAGTTTGATTATGGTCTTGTATAGTAGTAATTTATTGCTAAGTGATAACGGAGACTTGCGGCCTAAAAGCCAGTACATTTTTTGGATTTTAATACCTAGTTGCTTCCTTTTCGTCAAAATGTGTTTCCTCCAAGTCAGTCGTCTGTCTAGGTGTATGCCTAGATATTTAACGCTCTCTGCTTGGGGTATCTGTCGATTGTTTAACTGAACCGGTGGGCAAATGTCCCTTTTAGTGGTGAAGGTTACATGTATAGACTTTGCTTCGTTTACTTCGATGCGCCATTTCTTACACCAGGTTTCTAACTGGTACAGATGATTTTGAAGATACTCGGATGCTGTGTTAGGGTCAGGATGTGATGATAATAGAACTGTGTCATCTGCAAAAGTAGCGACGGACGTTGTTTGTGATGGAAGATCTGATGTATACAGCAGATACAGAAGTGAACCCAGAACACTGCCTTGCGGGACTCCTGCGTTGATGGGGTGTAAGGATGTTTGAGAATCACCATATTTGACAAGGAAGTTTCTATTAGAGAGGTATGATTTAAGTATTTGGTAGTAGTCTGGTGGTACGGTACTTTTAAGTTTGTAGAGCAAGCCATCGTGCCAAACCTTTTCAAAAGCCTGCTGGACATCAATAAAAACTGCCGAGCAATAGCGTGTACTTTCAAAATCTTTAATAATTGTGTCTGCTACTCTGTGTACTTGCTCGATTGTGAAGTGATGCCTTCGAAAACCAAACTGGTGGTCGGGTATTATGTTATTATCTATGAGTATTGGTGTAATTTTCATAAGTAGTAACTTTTCGAAGACTTTTGACAAGACTGGCAACAAACTAATTGGTCTATAGGACGACACTTGTTCATTGGGCTTTCCAGGTTTGGGTATTAGTATTATTGTAGCTACCTTCCATTGTTCAGGGAAATATCTTAGTCGGAGGACTGCATTGTATAAGTAGGTAATATATCTAAAACCCTTTTCTGGTAGCTCTTTAAGTACTTTACCCGTTATTAGATCGTAACCTGGTGCTTTGTGGGGGTTCAAACCCTTTAGTATAGCGGTCTTAATTTCACTTATTTTAAACGGTTGAATAGGTGGCGACATTTGGAATGGTGCCTGAAGGTACTCCAAAACTTAATTTTCTTCTTCTTGAGTAATTTTGGCAGCAAATGGTTTAAATACTTCGGATAAATGTCTAGAAAATGCTGAAGCTTTTTCTTGGTCACTTCTAGCCCATGTGTTATTCTTCAATCGAAGAGGTGTGATATGCTGCTGCGGTTGTCTGAGCTTCTTGGTGGCTTTCCAGAGCGAGTAATCGGAAGACTCCGTAGGTGTCACATGTAGCAAATAATCTTGCACTGCTTGATTTTTTATGGAGCTAAGTAGATTTTTAAGTTCAACCGTTGCTCGATTAAGTGCTCGTTTGTCATCTGGATGTCGCGTAGTTCGCCACTTTCTGCGCAATTTGCGCTTTTCTGCAATTTTTCTCTTCACTAAAATAGGACAGTCAAGATTTTCATTATTATAATTATGAACTTTTGTGGGTGTTGCCTGCCACGCAGCTTGTTGAACTGTTTGGTTAAAAGTTTCAACTGCTTCAACTAGTTTCTGCTCTGTTTTCAAAGACATTTCCAGGCTGAGGGATTCGTCAATTAGTTCCCTAAATAGTTCCCACCTTGTATGTTTATTGTGGAGAGTAGGAGGTTTCGTTTTGGGTAGTACTCGTGTGCACACTGTTATTATAATCGGGGAGTGCTCGCCTGTAAGATCTAGGCAGGATTGTGCTTTAAGGTTGTTTGGGCTTATTCCTTTGACAATGCAGAAATTAAGCAAGTCTGACAGTTTTGTAAGGTCTGTAGGCCAGTTCGTTGGTTCACCTGTGGATATATAATGCGACCTATTGTTATTTATTGCTTTTAGTAGTTCTCTGCCTTTAGTAGTATTTATTCTTGAGCCCCATTGCACATGCTTGGCATTGTAGTCACCTCCGGAAATAAATCTATTTCCTAATGTTTGGAAATAATGTTCGAAATCCTCTTGTTTATTATTGTGCCTTGGCTGACAATAGACCGCAGAGATAGTTAACGGACCATTCCAGTCTTCAATGGCTATCGATGTAGCTTGAAGATTTTGAAGTTGGTATTTAGGGAGTTCGTGGTATCTTATTGAATTTTTTATAATAATCGCTGTACCAGCATGGGCTGTTCCATCTGGGTGTTGGGTAGCATAAACTATGTATTTGGGTATTTTTAAGTGACTTCTGTCTGTAAAATGCGATTCGGATATCAGCATTATATCGATGCAGTGGTTTGAGATGAAAGATATTATTTCATCTTTGTGGTTTAACAAGCCATTGGCACTCCAAACAGCTAACTTAACATACTGGGCCATTGTTATTTTTAGTGACGAGAGTCGTTAATAAATTTAAGATAGTTCCCATCTGCTCCATCAGGGTCTTTAACATTTTTTTCAGTTCGCTTATGTCACTAGCTTCATTCACTGGCATGGTTTGTTGTTGTTGTTGTAGGACATTCTGTTGATTAATACCACGTACTATTTGAGCATGAGTAAAATGATTTTGTTGAAGGTGCTGCGCTGAGTATGATTGTGTTTGCTCAAGTTGCCTGTTTTTCAGTGGTGGGAACATTTTCCGTTGTAGTTCTTTGTAGACTAGACAACCTTTATAATTTGCGGGATGGTTACCTTTACAGTTAATGCATGCCACTTCATTACTTCGTTCTTTGCGTTGACATTGAGATGTTGCATGATTGCCAGTACACTTCACCCATCTCGGACTTCTGTTGCAGAAATTTTTAGTATGGCCAAACCTTTGACATTTTGCGCATTGCGGTATTTGGCGCTTTACAATAGGTGTTTCAAACTTAATTACTGAATGGGCTAGCTTGTCGATTTTGTAGATATTATTATTATTTTCTGCTGGTTTTAATTCGACAAAAAATAACGGTAGTGGTATTTTAGTTCCGCGCTGTCTGATATTTGATATATTGGTAACAGTACGTCCGTGTGTTTGACGCTCCTTTTTTAGATCTTCTAAATTAGTGGAAGGGTGCATGTTTCTCAGGACTACTCTAAAGCTACGCTCTTCTTTTTTCTGATATGTGTGATATTCAGTTTTTCTTTCTGCTAAAGCTTTGATTATAGCGGAGTATGTTTTCGAAGATTTTGGTAGTATCTTAACCTCGTCATTGTTTAATGTTTTTAGGTCGTAATCGTCTTTTGCTATCGATTCTAATAGCGTTATAAGTGGTTCGATAGTCTTTACACCAAATACAAAGATCGGTGGTGGTTTGGGCATTTTGATTTTTATCTGAGTCGTCGTTACTCAGTGGTTCGTAACGGTTTGTAGGATTCAGCCAGTAGCTTGACGTTTTAGTCTGTTTTGATTGCGGCTTATCATTGTTATCTTTACGTCCGCATTTTCTACCTTCAACTAACTGCCATTCTGATTCTTGAGAAATCTGAATTGGTTGTGATTGATGATTATTTTGAGGGGATATGTTTGAAACTACAGGTGTGTTTGGCGTTTGCAATAAATCTTGTACATTAAATCTTGTAAATGCATTACTTGTTGGTGTTTGTTGTGGGTACTGATAATTTTGTGGAACGTATTGTATTTGTTGATTTTGGTCAATTTGCATTGGGATGAACTGTTGTGTATTTTGTGCGGGTGCGATTTGATTGTAGTAGTTAGCCATTATAGGCTAGTGTTTTTAGTACTTACAATATTAGTTTGCTGATTATAAGTCCGGTAGTTCTTGATAGCACAGTTTTAGACCCGAAGGTCGCACTATTATCTTTACCGCTTGAATCCGCCTGCAGTTTTAGCACAACCTTGCGCGCTCAGTATCAAACGGTAACTTAGGCAAATATGATCTTACGAATTAACACAAAATGTTGCATTATTACCTAGAGAACTGCAGCGAATGATGCAATATGTTTATGAAAATGAGATTCATTCCAGTTGAAATGTTGACTGTTTTTTCGGTTACACAAAGATAAAATTTTTTATTATAAAAGAGCTTATTGCTACGTTATTCAAAATTTTTAAAGTACTCCGAGATTCTCGCGGCCATGATCGATGGAAGGATTGATATTTTAGTTCCGTTTGTTGTCGCAGCTTGCGCATGCGCGACATCGTCGGCTGACACCCTTCAGTTCCGTATAACATTATATTCGTTTCGGCCAAACAGTCTAGTTATTTTCCTGTAGGGAAAGTGTCAATCTGCTTAAATACGTTCGCCGTTCTCACCCTGCGGGCTATTTTTCGTCAACGAACGACTGGAATCGGATTTTTCATACGCATATAATCATACATTATAGGCTTCGCTGTGTGCCCCAAGTCAAATTTCCCTGAATCTCTGTCTTCGACGAACATCTGCGAGGGTCACTTGTGACCCAGGTCTGAAGAAAGTTCTTATATTGCATCAGTTGTGCTTTCAGGGAGCTGGAGCCTCTGAACTTCATTACTTTAAGCTACAAGCTCACAGTGCTTACAAGTCGTTATTGTCGGTAGTTTAGTTGCGTTCGAATAACATTAATTACCTACTTTCGACGTTCCTTCCAAATGCATTTAGACAGAAACAAGAATAAAATCGCACCCATTGTAGGTAGCTGGAGACACTTTTGGTTTGCTTACTTGTCGTAAGTCCATAAATGAATGTAACAGTATACAAAAAAATGTGGACTACTTGCAAGCGCACAACATATTATTACAAATAATAAGACTAAGATGGATGTAAGTTGAAGAGATTGCAGTTCAAGGGTGAACAGCAATGATGCGAAACCACAGTCAATGTCAGAAGATGTATGAAGAGGCTGGCGTTCCAATGTTGATGATGATAAATGAAATAGTGGATTGTTTGCACTTCCAATATTGTTTTCGCCACTAATAAATATTAGTTTCTAATATCATCAAAGTTTAAGGTACTATACTGTGCTTCTGAGCTACAATAAATTTAAAAATCAAGGTTTTTGCGAATATCTTTAATATTACAAAATTATGGAAGAACTTACTCAGCAATGTTGAAAAAATGGACAAAATTAAATGTGTAGTATCGGGAGGGACTAAAGTAATTACTTAAATCCCTACGGACTAAAGTAATTACTTAAGTCCCTATGGATTAAATGAGCTACTTTAGTCCCTGAAATAAGTGACTAATGTGACAACTTTAGTCCCGAAAGTGCAAAAACATATTTAACCTACTTTATAACTGTGAATTGTGCATTTTTTTCATAACAAACACGTTCGTTATGATAACAACCGGATAAATGATATTGTAATTTTTCGTAGCTACTTGACTATATAGAAACTGCCACTTTCGTAGGTGCGATGGGGAAAATATATAAACTAACTAGTTGATATTTTATGGTAGGCAACACACGTTGCTTTTAACGTGTAGTTAAATTTATATGAAATTTAGAAGAGTTGATTGTACATACATTAATAAATATAATCGTTGGACTCCAGTTTACTTGAGAGGCAATTACTACTAATTAGAGAATAATATTTCTCGAGACTAACTAACACTTTTTTTTTGAAATTGCCTATGTTGAATAAAAAATATAAAACCAGAAATATTTTCTACTTTACTACTTCTTCCGTAGTACACGCTGTTTGGCATCAGACGTCAAGTAACAAAAAAAACATAAATATTCAAACCTGTCTGGCACTGGCACTATCTGCTTAGCACTTCTTTTAAAGTAAAAATAACCAAATAAGCTTTGTTGAAAGCTCTTGATTCGCGTTTCCAGCTAGAATTTCTCTGAACTGAAAATGTATCTATGCGAATAATTGCTTTCTTAAGAACACAAAAAGTTTTAATAACAACCTCCAAGTCTCTGCAGCGAATGCGCAGGAAATGCAGAATCGGTTTTATGCAATCTTTAGTTAGATTTGCATTTATGCAAAATGTGCAATAATTTCTTGGTTTAATGAATGGGCAAATGGTAAAAATTAGTTTTAGTATTTGCAATACGCCTATCGCGCTTAGAGCTCTAAACGGCTCTTAGGATACTTTAGAGTTTAGAATTTATAGCGTTAATCACCGTGTTTATATGTGGTTCTGGAACGACTCGGTTTACCTTGAGTGACGTATCTAATGTTGGCAAATCAACATTTGTTTTTCATTTAAGAATACTTAAATATGAAATCCTTTAAAGCAGATTTAATAACAGAATTTTAAAGAGAAATTGGTTCGTATTTCCAAATTTGCAAAACAGTAGAATCAAATATGAAAGAAATATTTAATTAATTCTGATTTATAATCATCTAGATACAACTAGCTGTAGCTTCGTTAACCTTTTTATGTGATAGGTTAAAGTGGTCGTACTCTTTTCTAGCTCCTTGAATTCTTTACATTATTTGTTTATCCATCTGTTTTTTACATTTAAAATTTCTTCTTTACTTTCTTTTGGTATGTTGTTCTACTTCCTCTTACTACATGCTGAATTCTGTTACTAACTGCACAAAGTGCAGTTCTGTGAGCCCTCTTCGGCCTCAGGACAGAGAGAAAACCGCTTTCAGTACCCCGTGGGAACACTATGTATGGAACCGTAGGTACGGTGCAGAGGCTTATGTATGCTGTTATATCAGGTTTAGTTGCGGAACAGTGTTTTGTGTACCTCGACGATGTAATTTATTGTATTTAACAACACTGCTCCAGAAGAGCATCTACAGAGGTTAAGGGGCAAACTTAAAGTTGATGTAAATGCAAGTTTCTGCAGAAGGAGGTTTTGTGTTTGGGACATGTTGTTTCAGGGAAAGGTATTCAGCCGGATTCACAAAAGGTACTAGCAATACAACAACACCCAACTCTAAATAATACCAGAGTGGTGAGAGCTTCTTTAGGTTTAGCAGGATTTTACCGTTGGTTCATATCTTCCTTTGCACATCGAGCTGTGTCATTAACTGATCTAACACAGAAAAATTTTAAGTTTAACTGGACACTTTTGGAGCAAAAAGTATTTGAGGATTTAGGGAATCAGATATCTGGAAAATCTGTGTTAAAATATCCAAATTTTCCATAGCCATTTCTATCGTCCACAGATGCTTCAGGTCAGCCATCAGTGTATGCGATTCTAAGTCCAAAAGTTTTGGATCTAGAGCAGCCTATTGCATATGCCAGCTGAAAGTTAAACAAAGCTGAGAAGCATCTCCTTACAGGTGTTATTTGTATAGCAGAAGGTTTACCATAACTTCTAATATACAAACGCAAAAAGATATGGAAAGCATTTAAATTAAAGCCGCGTCCTATTACAATGGAAGTAGTAGATAAGGTGAGAGAACCATCCAAAGAGACTGTGCCAATGTTGAGAATTAAAAACAAATCGTCAAATAAAAATGTAATCCCTGCACCAAATATCTACTCCCCTGCCTTTCTAAAAGCCACCAAAAGCACCTGCTCAGGTTTAAAGTAAAGGGGAAAAATGTTATAGCTTTAGCTATACATAGCACAGTTAGATAATAGGGATCAGATCTATAAGAGTGTGTAAGTTCAGTGGACCTTGCCACCTTTCTGCATCTAGCCACGGCAGTAAATGGATGCAGCAGATCTAGACCACATGCTGACAAGAAGCATCTGTGCAAGGCCTGGGTAGATGGCTAGCACAAACCGTCAAATGTAAGTGAAGAAATCCCCTCTACAGGGGTGACGACCACCAGTTTGGTATGATGACCTAAGAGCGTACGATGAAACCAATGTACGGGATTGAGGTTCGAACTTACTACCAGCCGAATGCGAGCGCAAACACTTTACCACTTGGCTACTGCTTTCTTATGTTTTTGTATTCAGCAAAATTTTCTTTTCTGCTTTCTTTCTCTCTTTCGATAGTAGAATATATTCTGTCATCTATGTTTTCTTTTTTGTGTCTTCTCTAAATTTGAGATGTTGCTCGCTGACTGTTTAACAATTTCTTTTGAATTTTCCATTATTAGTTCTACAAACTTTCAGTGCTTTATATATTTTCTGGTTTCCTTGGTTATAATATGTTTGCAATCTATTTTAAATGGTAGGTTGAGAAATTACTTTCGTTGAAAAGATAAACATATATTTTATTACTAATATATGAAACTCACTCTCATTTTTATTTTTATAACAACGTCCATGGTTTATAAATAAACGAGGGCAAATAGCCCCAAACGTTATATCTATAATTTTATTAAGCAATTAAAATATCGTTTGAAACTTTACGTCTGCAGATCGGACTGTTTAGTTGATTTTCACGCAGAGTACGCGACATGAGAAAAAACGCTAATGGGGAACTTTCAAAGAAATTACGGCCAGTTACGCATATGAATAAACTTTGGTCGAGTGCCAAAGATCTGCAGGTTAACAGAGCGTGACATTCCCTTATTAACCGTAATGGTGTACTTAAATAAATGACAGCACTATCGATTTCTTTATCAGCTCGGTTGTTATGCAACAATCTCGCATAAATTCAGGCGGAAATGTAGGCGGATGTAATACTCGTGATAAATAAAAGTTAATTGTTTCATAAATTATTTTCCTCCCCCGAGAGGCCCGTGCTTGAAAGCGACACCTGATTGAAAAGTTGTTTCGAGTGGCACGAAAACTCCTGTTTTATAGCACCCATAAAAATCTATCTGTGGGAATGAACGATTTCAGGTGGAACAAACGCAAACGATTTCTCTGTTTTATTTTCAATTATGGTAACAATTCTAATTTAAACCCGATTATCCGGGTTTGTGCAGGCAAACATGACTAACGGGCAGGACGAATAAAAATAATTTGGGATGTATACATGGTAGTTTATAAATATAGGTCATTAAATTAAATGGGTGTATATTGACCTCATTCGAAATACACTGCACTGAAAATTAATCGTTTACAAAAGCAAAACGCATTATGGTCTCGTGCAAACTTTTGGGAACCATTGGCTAAAACAGATATCAGTTTAAGCAATTACATGTTTTGATATTTTTTGTGGAATTATTATTAATTTTTTACCTATACCGTATTATGCAAAATTGTTCTGTTTAATGTTCCCAAACTACCCTTAAATGTAATTATCGTACTCCTAAATCACCCTGTACGTACAATTCGAGCATAAAAACATTTTAAAATTGTCTCAACTGCTAAAATAAAAAAAAAACGAAAAAGTTATGACAGGAAAGTAAAATGTCGTTAAATTATATATTAAATGCATAAACGAGGAAACTGGAGCAATTAAGCCTCTACACCAAAAAATCACAATCAAATCAAAATGCTAATTTACTCCCGTCAGGTTTTATTAATATTTAGGCGACCTCCGGTAATACTGAAAGTAATATTCGATTTACCTTACGTCGTCTTAAAATAAAGTCATGTACAAAGGAAAAGAAATCCGTATCCAAAGGATGTATCAGGACAAAAAAATAGATAAAATTGGCAAAGAGAGAGTCATATATTCGGATATCCTTGTTCCTGTGAATTCTCGAAACACATATGACAGCCACGGTTAATTATATTGGAAAGCGTGGTTATTTTAAATAAATGTTGAATGCCTAGGAAAAACAAACTACCAGCCCCACTGTACATTCTTTTTCAACTCGAATCAAGCAGCACGCCTAATATTAAGCCATTATTATTGCATTTTTATGTAAGGATCAAATTCCTTGCAGTTTAACACATTGCAGCACTTCTGGTATTTATGAAAATGCCTGTCTTTGTAAAAATGTAGTTACTTAAGTTAAATGAAACTATAATAAATTTCAAATGCTCTAGTGCGCCGCACATAAGGAAGTTCTTAATAAAATCCATGAACGTCTGTTTCCATTACAAACGAACAACTTCGCTATGTGCAGATATAATATAATTTCTAGTTCTAATATCTTGCAATTTCATTACTGACATATCAGAGATTATGAAATATTGATCAAATTTACAAATTTGGGCTCCGAGTGTGTTGTTATAAAGATAACTTTTAATTTATATCATTACCTTGACCTTGAAGCACCTTGATTCTGCTGATAGTGGATGCTAATCGCTTATTAGCCTATTTGTGTCTAAAGCATACAAAACCCATAAACTGTATTATAGGCCATTTAATTATGTTTATTATAGACAGCGTGTCTAATTTTTTCGAAGACGCTAATCGATTGAGATTGCTTCCTCAGACTTTGAAGAAGCGTTTCAGATTTGTTTATGAAATAATTGACTAAATATTATAATATGTACTGAGACTTCAAAAACGCATTAATAGACGGAAGTGCACAAAAAAAATAATGGTAATCTTGCACTACGTTATTATACGCAGATTAGCAAGCTGTGAAAACCTAAAACATTCCGTAATCAATCGAGTCCAACGGACTAGCTGAGCTACTCCGAAGGAAGGGTGGGTTAACACTAAAATGATCAAAACCAAACAAGGGCGTGATCAATAACTCGCGAATCCAAGTTGGAAGATTCCCTGGTGATCTGATAATTGCAATTTCCATTAAAGGGAGACATCTTAAAATTAAATTGATCAGACGCATGATCTATGATAAGCTGTAACCTCTTATAGGAAAAAACATACCTAAAGACCAGGTACGTAATTCATTGAGGCGAACTCACAACCAAAACCACGACGTGTACCTAAACCCATAATGTGCGTATCTGAATTTCAAAAGTAAGATTAACGATCACATAAACAATGCCCAAGGTAGGTGGAATATAATATATCACTTATGAATCAATAAATGGTAAATTCGGCATAAACAAAAAAAATAAATATCCTAAGCCCAAACTTTCACGCTAATTAATTTTGAATCGCGGAAAAATACTTAAATTAAAGCATGTTTGTAGCATATCTGTTGAATCCAACGTCCTACGAAAACAAAGTCTCAAAAGGGGCTAAAAAAATCCAATCTAGAAATCCAAACACCCAAATTCCGTAAATCCATAAAACCCAAATACAAAGATACATAAATAAAAAGAACCATAAATACAAAGAATAGTTCTGAAACAACAAGACGCAATTACCGCACAGACGTGGAGTGCGATCGGGGCAAACTTTCTTCAGGTGTAAATCAGCTTAGCAACCTATCTCCAGTCCCAGCTAAAATAATAATCAGGTACTAACAAAACATATCAAAAATAATCTAAACTGGGATAAAAACGACAAGCATAAATTGCCAGCATGCGCTCCACATCATAACTCTCTAGAAAAAACGCCATCTCCAGATCCACCAGATGGGGTTTTGTCCAAAATTCAATTTGACTAGCCAACAATAAGGATTGGGAAAATAACGGAGATGCAGTAATCACTAAATCTCAAATCTTTTAGATAGGTGAGAGGCGATGGTTGCTTCCTATTGCGAGTTCAGGCCGGAGGTCGCTCGATTGCAAAACAAGACAAAACCGATAAGTCAAAAGTGGGAGCCGATAAGCTATTTCACCACCATAGTGGGACGAAATAAGCCTAAAAAACCTGACCTCAAAAGAAAGTTACTAAGCGAGTGCGCTAGGACTCACGGTCGCAAAAGGAATAAATTCGCAAAGCAAAGTAGGCGAGACCCAAAATCCAACAGAAAACGCTTAAGAAGCCAAGACAGTACGAGATATACGCAGATTCGATCAGATAAGCCAAATAACGTAATAATGGGAATGAGCTTCCGAAACTGTCACACCTGCGAGACAAGAGACACTGCTTACTCCAGCAATTTCGTTTCTGAAAATCTCTAACCTATACCTGACCTCCAAAACGTTAAAATTCCAATCAAGTAAATAATCAAATTGCCAGAGCTAATTAACCAATATAACGCTTTCATTGGGGGCTAACAGAACCATAAAATAGCGCATTATTCGAGGGAGGGGGAGGGGATGCGAGAATTCAAACCAAACGCATAACTGCAACTAAACTCAACGTTAACGGTGGCAGATGAAACCACCTATATCCATTAAATTTACATAGCACTTAAGTAGCTTTTAGAAAAACTACAGGTGCAGTAAATTATCAGGGCTAACGTTAACGAATAAAGCAAAAATATATGCTTTCCTCAAAATGGAGGTAACATCAGGTCCCGGGTGGTTTACCTTGAACAAGAGTCCACCTTCGATCAGCAGAGTTAAGCAAAGCTCTTTCTGGTCAGAACTTGGATGGGAGTTCTACGGCTGCATCTCTCGGCGCCTCGTGATACGGCTGTCCCGGATATAGTTGGTCCCGGGGGTCATAACAACATCATGACAGTCGTTAGTGGGGTTGGAAGTCCCTATAAAGGCACAGCGACACCTATAATTGGCCTAACGGCTGTTGGCTGAGTGCGATATAAACGGTACTTACGTCGGAAATTGCTTCACAATAAACGTCATGTATTATAGAAACCAAATATAATTTCTGTTAATTGACATCCTGTTTTGTCTCACAATTCAAGAAATTTGTAATAACCAAAGCAATGCTAGTAAAATCTGCACTGGTGGATAACCTTCTAGATCAAAAACATTTTGGTTATTCCCCTAATCCCCACAGCTATTATCAGAAATATTTCAAATAGTAGAAAGTCCAGCGACACATCATCTATTAATCGATTTTTATGGTAAAAGCGTCTGTTCAAGTACTCTACTATTTTTTTACTGGGTCGTATATATGTTAATCCAACGCGGATTTTCTAGCTACGACGACTTGTGCTTGCATAGTTCATTTGATAAGTCAGAATTTTCCATCACCCTTATATCTAACAATAGGAAACAAAAGGAGCTATGGTAGTACTCAAACAGTATATTCAATTGCGAACAAAACTTTACATTAAAAAAAGAAGAAACTTATCATTAGATCTTGGACAGCAACTCATTGTGTGGTTTTAACACGAGCTATTGTATTGATTATGATCCTTTTGAACAATTCTAATTAATACATAATTATCTTCTTAGTTCTCCAAGTGCATCGAGCTGCATTAAATAAGCAAGTAGTCTTTTCTCTGACAACAATGTAAGATGTTATTTATAGATACAGGACGAGTGTATAACGGTATAACCATTATGGAATTTTAACAATGTTGTATAATTCGAGAAATACAACTTTTTAAAATGTCTATCTTTGAAGGAAATTCGCATTTTGTTTAATAACAATTGAAAAATTGAACATATTCTTAGGTCACCTTTAAGTCAGCTTTTGCTCTTAAACGGATTTATTTCAGGGTTTTTACCACCAGTGAAATAATTGATGTCACTATGTGATTTTATTAATCCAGGCATAGATAATGGAGCATCTATTAACATTTCTTATTATGTGCAACAGCTGATACCATAAAAAGCAGCGTATTTTACGTAAACAGCTAATTGGGTCCATTAGTTCAGGAATTTTAAGTTAATTATAATTAAAGCTTCCTGTCAGATCGCACACAAATGATACTACTTGCTCACGCAAATTTCACAAATTCATTCATAATTAAAGACCGAAGTATGCATCTCGGTTCCATCCATTATTACGTCCGACCTTGAGTTACGACAGCGTTGGATAGCCATAACAATGCCATCCAGACTTTCGATTTCTTTGTGGGTTACTCTCGGTGCAACGTTGTTTCGGCAGGTACAGGTGCAACTAATTAAGGCTGACGAGCGAACGCTAACATACAGGATGTCAGTTTAATGAATCGGAAGACTGATCGTGATATCAATGGCTCTTGTAAGAAGCCTTGGAAGCTACGGCGTCAGAGCTTAGGGGGAAGCGAATTGGTAAATTAAAAGTTAAAGGATTAGTCTCGTATTTGATACATTTGATATAAGCAATTAAACGCTCATGTTTTGCAATTCACCAGATGATGAATACCGAGTATTCATCATAATTGTAATTTGTTGGGGAGGCCATATTTATATTATATAGTTGCCTAACTAATCACCACTAAAACATCCGAAAAGAACAACGTAGCAATTTTCATTGAAATATGAACAAATCTGTTAAAGCTTGAAACGGGTAGCAGAACTGGATGCAGCTGAAAGAATAGCATCACTAAACCATATTCATTTGATAGTATGTACTTAATAGATGCAATTTGGATGACCAGAAAAGGGAACAAAGGTACTTATTTACCAGAAAACATTAGTAATGCTTTAATTTACTTTTTAAATCATACGGTATAAACGAATGCAAACGTTTCTAGCATAAATTATTCCACAAAAATAAAGCCTCCAGTTGAAACAATTCAGGTAACTCACATACACAACTAAAAAGAAGATACCATGGCTGTTGGAGAGGGAGGTAAGGAAATGGGAAACTGCAACTTCTTTAACCGTTTTGGCAAAGAAACATCTGGTCTCCAATATGAACTGCCTCGAAAATATTAAGAAATACAATACAACAAAGAATAACCAGATAGTATTACGCTATCGTTAAAAGAAACCGATCAATTAATATAACGGGTGTTCATAAACAGTCGTCATCCCAGTTGCTTTGAAAAACAAAATGTTATGTCTTTGATTAATTCGTGCAACACAATGAAACGTCATTGAGTACTGTCATAGAGCATTTTTTCTCAATTTTAATGGACATACGTTTCTGAAGTCAAAACCTACTGGGATGACGACTGTTTATGAACACCCGTTAGTATATCATCAAAAACTTGTTCATCTGAAATAAACAAATAAGATTAAGACAATTAACTTACAAAAAAATGAGGTTGCAATAAGAACACGGTAAGGTTAAAAATATCCAAGGTGGGAAGACAGAAACTTAATTGGCAACTGACTTGTTATTTGGACAAGGCGGTTAGAGAAACTACAGTAAATATAAACAGCACTATTAATAATAAGTCACACAAGGTGAATGAGAATAAGCTATGAACGATAGAGCATTAAATGTAGATGTAGAAAACAGGAAAGACAAACTTAAAGCATTCAGCTTTAGATATATATTAGCATATAACCAAGTTACTAGCTGTAAAATCAGAAAGAATGCCGAGGCAGAATGTCAGAATTTTTGGCTAAGATCGGCACTGGCTTGAATACAGTATTACACAACACTATTCAGCAAAATCCATCTACTACGATGCTTGAACTGCGTTGTTTAATCAGGTGTTTCTAGAAATTTATTTGCGCTAAGTTTGTAAAAAATATGTGTAAAAATCGCGAGTTTCATACATAAATTCAGTATTACCTGGTCTTTGAGACTAGATAGCAACGATCTCTATAGTAGTAGATAAATATCGGGTAGCCCAGACAAATGGTGACAACAAAATTAAACGAAAACTGTTCAATTAGCAATAGTTAAAGATAGCGCTACTAGTGATACTAATGAATGACAAATCTGGGTCGTTATCATAGAAGCAGAAAAAAATATTTTGCTTACAAAGAATAATACTATGGAGATTATGGTACAGTGGAGCATATACTATAATTTCGAACTAAAACAATTATACACGGAAACGGGCATATGTCACTGCTTTATGTGGTAAGCTCAAAAACGGTTGAACATAGAAGAGATTAATGTAGGCAGACAATACAGAAGGTTTAAACTATAACATACATATAGCCACACTCTATGTTTATATATTTTAATGACCACAAGCTTTGAATTCCATGTTACGTAATACAATACGTGTCAGATAAGGCAAGTGTTATTTACTACATGCAAATATATAAACTGCTTAGAATCCAATCTTAGATATTACACAGACCATGAACATAAGGTTACCAATCCCCTTTAAAGGTTATGGACCAAACTCTAACACTCAAATTCTCCAAGAAACGATCTATTAGCTTTTCTCATACACAGTACACGGTTCTAACTTATGCTGTGGGAAGACAAATAACTAAACCAGAATCAATCAGAGATTAAAATATTAATAAAAGTAGCAGGTTTCACAATCAAGGACCTCCAAACTAACTAGATGCTCCATTTCTTTGATAGACCATCTTTGTCTCTAGTGAAAACTTGTTTTTATGAAGCGATGCTTTATGCGATTGTAAATGCGCTTTATTTCCGAAAGGCCTGTGCGATAAGCGTTTTGTAACCTCCCACTAACCGCCAAATAGATGGGCCGATCTAATATAAATTAAAACCAGCCTAAATCTCCAAGAAGCAAGTTATGTAAGCTGAAAGAAGAAGAAGTACACAACAACTCAATTGATTCTGTCTGTTACATGCATCCAGTAGCAAAGTTGGGGTGAAAAAGAAGTGCTGTCTTCGTGGGGTAATGGAATGTTGAATCATCCTATGGTATCGAAATTGTGGTAATCCAGCAATAATTACAACTCAACGCATCCTAACACTACTATAGCTTTACTAAAACCTAGTATGGTGAGTAAAATGCCGTTAGTAACTTCACACATAATCGAGAGGTGGCACTAACTGAAATCCTTAGGACTAACATACATTCATTGTTTGATCTGAGTTTCTCCAGTTTATGGTAGATCGGGGCTTGATGAATGCGAGATTAGGAAAGAATGTCTGCTCGAATCGAGACCCACGAGCTCGAGTCATTACGGCTCTTACGGCCCCATTAGATAACTTATTACCATTCCGCACAATTTCCGCAAAAGGACAAAATTGAATGAATTGCGACAGTTGCAGGCCGGCCGTTTGTTGTGCGTTTTGCGGGCTAATGTGCGTTCTCTCCGTGTATCCAGAGCGAAATTTTGCGACACGTTTCCGCTTGCTAAATCAAAAACCAAGGCCGTCCCTGACCAGCTCCGGAGATAATTATAGTTTTTCGACCGCTTTGCACAGACATTATCGAGCAAAGTACGGCAGTTGGCATGCTATAATTCGGTGTAGGATTTCTTAAACCAGTAATATTGTTGTGAAAAGTTGTACTGAATGTAATTGCTATCCAGGCAATATTTTATTTATTTAATACACCTGCCTATGTATTAATATCGTAGCATATCTTTTTATTTTTTTATTATAAATATTTCATTAATAGAAACTAGATGAATACAAGTTAATTACTATGTAACTCTCTATTATGACATTAAATGTTTTAATTCTTATTTTCTAGTTTCTAATTATAAATGAGTCTAAAACAACGTTATAATGCCAATGCTTTATTGGTAAAAGAGAAGGAACACGAACACTTTTGTTTCTTGATAAAATGCATTGCAAATGAATATGAAAAGGAGGTAGCAAATGTTTTAATCCACCACATAGGTGGCCGTATTCGATTTAACATAGTTTTTACATATTTTAAATTGAGAAATAAAGAAGGTACCTTGCCGGTACGTAGTCGCTAGATGGTGCTGCAATAGTGACGCAGGTAAGGTCACTATATCAAAAGGTACCGCCATTAGTAATTTTTTTTATATCTATCCTTGTCGCACAATTTTCTCCAACTGAGGATACAAACACAATCTAACAATAATTTCACTTTACAGCAGTACAGTACTGCACTTGGGAAATTTGTATTTGTTATCTTTATCTCACAATTTTCTCACATTATCACGCGAGGAATGTAATGGCGGTACCTTATTAATTTAGTTACCTTAGACGCAGGTAGACGCAGGCAGGTGCAGCAGTAAAGTTTGTGCCATTAGCGTTAGAAGGCGCAGAAAAACTGGCACACACACGCAGGCAGTAAGGAACCGCATATGTTTATATACAGTGCTTTCGTAAAGTAGTGGATAAATTACTTAAACATTCAAGGAATAACTTTTGGAAAAAACACTGGCACCCGTCGATTTTTATTTTTATGTGCATTTTTTCAAATAAAATCTATACATACAGGATGACCCGCGTAGGAGGTATGTCGTCATCGATGTTTTTTTAATGGCAACCCCATTTTTTTATTAAGGAATTTGAAAGAACACATTTTTTTTCTTACGCTAAGTTAATTTTTGCGTATAGTTTACATGACCAAAAACTAAGAAAACAAATTAAGTTTGTAAAATACTAAATGTTATTTTAAGAAGTATGATTTTACGTTTTTATCAATGACAGCAATCAATAAAAAATATGTCGGTCGTCTTAGTTACTGTAAGGCAGACAACGGTTCACAATTTGTACATTTAATTTAGTTTTTTTTGAAATTATCAGCTATAATTTACCAAGGGCAGTGATAATCACCCGCAATAATTTTGACAAATAACCCGAAAGTGCTTGCCTAGGAGGCAACGCACTTGAGGGATATTATTTGTCAAAATTATGAGGATTTATCACTGGCCTCGGTGAATTCGGGAAAAGAAGTTCTTAAATAAATTTGCCATTTTCTGACAAATTAATTTGACACTTCATTATAATAAAAATATGTTGGTGGCACTGTAAGTCTATGTCAAATTCGAGGATAGTACGTTAGGTTTTGCGTTAGTTTTGGCGCAGACTTACGGAAAACCTAACCTGCTAACCTCGAATTTGTCCACCAACTTGTCATAGGATACTACTGAAATTTAATTAAGTAGTTTCCATGGTGATTGAAAATCACCCTAGAGTCCTTTTCACTTCAAGTGTGATCTAATTTGTCAAACTGACTCACGTGTTTAAAAATAATCAAATTAGATTGGTCTGCAATATATGTAAGAACTTATCATTGCAGTTAGATTTAGTATTTTTCACCTATCTCACCTATACTCAAAAATCAGTTTAACGTAAGTAAAAAGAGGCTTTCTTTCAAATTCCGTCATAAAAAAGAGGGTTGCTATTAAAAAAAAGACATAGTCATACCCCTTACACGGGTCATCCTGTATGTATAGATTTTATTTGCAAAATTCCCAAATAAAAATAAAAAACGACGGGTCCGAACTCCTTTAGTTTTTACGAATTTATCCACTACTTTTCGAAAGCATTGTATAAGGATGTGACCATCAAATTATACGCGGAACCTCAACATGTCTGGAGAACAATAACGGGCTCAAATTATTTGTGCTGAAGTACTCTACCTACAAGCTTCAAAACTTTGTCGGTATAATTTTGAGCACCCTGTATGTACAGTAAGCATGTAAATGTTGCAGTAAATTTATAGACAATATATCCGAAACGTGTGTAGAATAATTGAAACGTTTAGAATGACCTTTGCCTTCCTATTATGATGTGATTAACATTCAAAAATGTTGACATTTTTGTGGGCCATATCTGACAGCTCTAAAGGTATGACAAGGTCGTTACAGATGAGCGTCTCCTAGAATGGCATTTTCACTGACATACTCTCTCTGTTAATTCTTCATGATACAATAATCTAAAATAGTTCAGATACAATAGAGTGAATCGTCTAATTGCATCTGGTTGATTGATTACACCATGAGGTAAGATATAGAAGAAAGAGCTGGCTACCGACTGGAAAGACATTTGGGATCGATGCCATTGTAACGATCCAATAGTACAAATATTAAACTTGATTGTTGTGTGGAATTGTGGCTATTCGATTACATCATACTTTTACTGTTTTTCGAATACTACGTACACGTTCCTGTGTATCATATTTGTTTTGCCCAATAATAGTTTCCAGTAATTGCCTCGTAATTACCATTTAGGAAAGCTGAAGAAGAGCGACTAGGAGTTTTTGAATGATGGATCTCTAATTAAAACCCAAGTTGGGCGTAGAAGACCACGAATTATACGGGGTAAGTCAATATTCACTTCCCAGCCTTCGGATTCTACAATTAAAAATAAGACAAAAATGAAGAGTACTAAAATGCCCAAGGGGCCCAGGCGTTTTCAAGTAAAATTGAAATAAACATTTTTTTAACTTTCTTTTAATCTTAATAAATTCAAATACAGGAGAAATATTAAAAAAGAAAACTATATGGGTCGAGATAAACATCTAGTTCCTTAAGAAACCCTAAAAAATGTTATCATTTTCGTTAATACACGTATGTAACCGATGACTAAAGTTCCTGGAAAGAGAATTGAAATTATCATCATTTATTTCTGCTATTGGGGCAATAAAGTCATACACTCCGGCAGGCACACTAAAATAAACCTTTTCTTTTATGTATCTCCACAGCCAAAAATTTATTGGAGTTAAGTAAGTCGGGAGACCGGAGTGGCTACGCTATTTCGTCCACCTCGCCCACTCCATTTATTAGGCAAACGGCGATGCAAAATTTATCGCACTTGTAATATAGCATGTGCAGGCGCTCCATCGTGTAGAAAAAACATTGTTTTGCACGTTGTTGTAAAGGAGTATCTTTTGTATTTGAATTAATTGAGATTAAACGAAACTTAAAAAATATATTTGTTTCAATTTTAGCTGAAAACGGCTTTGCTCGGAATTTTAGTATTCTTCATTTTTGTCTGATTTTTAATAATTGTAGAACAGATATCTGAGGGCTGGGAGTGAATATTGACTCACTCTGTATAATATCTGAGGAAACACCTATTTTATAATACTAAGGACTAAGATTATACAACGCAAATATATACCTAAAATAAGCTATACTTAGAATAACATTCGAAAATTGCGTTCTACAACCACCGAATAACGTTATTCTCGGTATAAACTGCGGAGTATCTTATCCCTCTGAAATCGGGTAGATATACTCGAAGTGAGGTTATACTTGCCTTCTATTGGTTAACCGCTCCTCACGTTGTCATTGTCACTTGTCACTTCGATTCCGAGTACAACGTACAGCACAGTAATTTCTGTGATGATTGTTTCCTTGTCTGAAGTTTGCTTAAACGAACTGGATCCTATGGATTTAAACGTCTCTGATTCAGATAACTACAAAGCTGCTCAAGATATAGTCTTACAGTTACACCCAACAGTGTTCCAATATATATATTGCCGCTAATGAACAAACTATCACCATATTTCAAAATTCCCGCCTTTGGGGCCTGTGAATTAAAATGAACTAAAAGCGTGTGCCAAAGCTACTATTCCGTTATTCTTGGGATAACTATTCCGCCCTTGCACGTAGATTGTAGAACGCCTTCAGAGTTATACTCGGAATAACTCGAGGTATAAGTTATTTATAGAATAACTATTCTTGACTTTATTTTTGCATTATAAAACTTAGGTGAGCAAGATACAAATAAGGAGGAATGACGACAAGTCACGAAGCAAACATTAACGGTATAAAGTCAGAAGAAAAGAGAGGAGCAGGAAGGCGTAAGCTCAGATGGCTGAACGGCGTGGAAATGGAAGGCATAAGCAATTGAAAGGTAGCAGCCTGACAGAGTGAAATGGCAACGACTACCAATGGAAGCCACGACTCATGAAGAGTTGGTATGAAGTGAACACTTCGCTTCACATCGTCATAACGTAGTTTCGGCTTTAGTAAATAATATTCAAGCTGGTTTAAGTTTTCTTGCTACTACTAGCACTATACTACAGCGCCATGTCCCTGGCTGATTCAACAATTCTTCTCCATCTCTTGCTATTATCTCTCCTTTTCTAATACATTAGTTTCACTAGGACTTTCTTAACACAGGTTTTCCGGTTTTTCTTCTATATTTTATTGAAAAATTCTTCTTGCTCTTTTCCGCATTCATTCATCCACTGCTGGATATATATCTTCTCTAGATCATACCAAACTGTTCTGTTATATCATCTAACAATATATTATGTGGTCGTCCTATACTTCCTTTCATTGCGCCAGTTCACTATCGTATTGTTCCACATTCCATCTAATTCCGTTTTAATTTGTCGAGTTTTTACATAACATTGGTAACTCTCGTGCGTCGTCTAATTTCGTTGTTAGACGGATTGGTATTTTTTGATTTCTAAAGATCCAGGCTAGTTTTCCAAAGACTGTCCAACCAATTTTCGCTTTTATTTTGATCTTTAGGGTTTGATTTTGTTTAGTAACAGTACCAAGGTAAACATATTTGTCAACACTCTCTATAATATGCTGGTTTATCTCTGTATTGCTGAAGTTCATATGAAGCCCTAACATTTTCGCGGGTGAGTCAAAGTCTGAAATCATTTGCTCTAGTTCCTCCGCATGACCAATAGTTACGACAGTTATCTGCAAATCTCAGATATGTGTTCTCTATGTTAATTTTTTCCTTTTTTCCAGGTTTTAAACAAATTTCGTAACGCCACTCAGAAACGTCTAGAAAAGATAGTTTTATCGTTCACCATTGTCCATACGTGTTCTGTCCATCTAATCCTAGCTAGTTTTCTAACTAATACAGGTCGGTTTCTTATTGGTCGTATCAATCATCTCAATATTTTCGTTTCGAAGGTATTTAGTGAATTTTCTGGACATGTGCCAAATTTCACTGCCTTACACTACTATTGATCGAGCTGGATAACAATGATGATCAGAATAGATACTTCATATCGAAATAGCACTTGTTTCATTGTAGCAATCTTGCTTTCATTTCCTCTTTTATGTCAGTGCACATATTAATTACAAATCTCAAAGGTTTAAATGAAATAAAAATGCCTTATTCTTCCTCTTTATCCTTTAGTCAATGTCAGGATTTTTCTCCCATTAACTTTAATTTCCACTTATACTGCTTGTATATTCTCCCCTTCCACCCTGGTTTATTTTTTTAAATTGTCCCTTTTCCTTTATTAGGTATTTTCGCCAATACTAAATTGATCAGTACGGTAGCCCCGTTTTGATTGTAACTGGGTCGGATAATGTACACTGTATTTGAACCTTGCATCTTTATGTGTCTGGTGTTGTCTTAGTTACTCCCATTAGTTTTTGAGGAGTTCCCAACTCTCTCGTGGCACTTTATATTGCTCTTTTGACTATGGTGTCATATACTTGTTGAAAATCCAGAAATAGATGGTATTTATATCTACTTGAACTGTCAAGCATTTTCCATTATTCGCTTTGTGGAAAAAATTTTATCCGCTGTAGTTTTTTATTTATCAAGCCAATTTGGTGCTATCTGCAGTGTACTTCAATAGTCTTTTGTGCATAGTTTTGGTTGGAATTTGTATGTCATATTAAGTAAGCGGGCGTCTCTGTAATTTGAGCACATCGTCTTATGGAGAAACCAGAATGAAAATTGTATAAATAAATACTTAAGAATTGAAACAGACATTATGAGTAGAACAGGATAAAAAATAAATGATTCGAAAATGTTACTACCTTGCTTTGGAATACATCAATCTTGAATAAAACTAAAAAACTGTGTTACGTATAGGCAGAAGTGTGGATACTATATATATTTTTTGTACTTTGATACGTTTAGATGGCTCTTTTAATATCTCCACAGCTCGGTGTGTGCGCCATCTATATTTTTAATGTCTGAGGTGTAGATTTTCGTATGTTCGTGCACTTACGGCCTTCCTTGACTTTGATCTGCGCGGCCAAGCGACTCGAATGTTGGCTTTTGTTTGAACGCGTCTCTTTGTTTCCCGATGGTGACTTTGTTGTAGCGCCTTTCAAATTACACTGCGGCTTTACGGACTTAAAGAATATGGTTGTTTTGGTTCGTAACCCCCGCAGAAGTTGCGGATTGTTGTAGCCGGCCAGTTCTGTGGAGGATTTGTTTCTCGCGCATAGTTGGCGGATTTTATATACGCTTCACCTGTTATTCCATCATTCATTTGGACTACCAGTCCGGGGCCCCTGAAACCCATAGGTTCAGCATTTCCCATGAAACATCATCACCGCGACCGAGTGCGTCGACCTTGACCTGGTTCGAGCTGTTATCACATGCATTTCAACCTTCGGATGTGTGGACCTTCGCTTATCGGATGGATCATCACATAGCGCGCAGAAGGGGATTAAAGGAAGCTAAGATCAGATTTTGTCTTCCTTTCTTTTAAGTGAAATGATACTTGGGACGTTAGCTGCTATTCTACAGTTCGTTTCATGCATTGCGTACCTGATTAAATGATTTTCGAACCACGGATTCTAGGTTAATTGCAACCGCACTTAATTTTAAACTGTTGTCGATCATGTTTGTACCTTTGTCGGGACTGTTGTGTAAACCTTCTATTTGAAATTTGTACTACTGACTAATTTTAGACTGGCCAATAATTATTTGAAATTCGTACTATGATTACTCGCAATTTTTACTATTAATCATCTGATATTTGTACTGAATTCTACCGAATTAGAAACTATTATACTGTAATATTAACATTTTGGTGTCATTATTTGTTACAGCTGCCTGTGCGTGGTTTGAGTTTTTTTTTCAAGATAGTGTGCTATTTGAGTTTATGATTTCTCAGTTGAATGCCTGGATACACTTGTCGTTAGTTGGTCAAGATTCGTTGGCGCCCTTTTGGCTATTAATCACTTGTTAGTACAGCTGCACGCCGTCTTCCTGACTAGCCGGCCGGCAATTGTACTTAAATAGTCATAAAGTTTGTTTTGTTTTGAGAGCAGTAGCCGACCAATCGATTTGATGCTAACAACTTATCTAGGTTTTTAGCTTCTTAAATGTTCTGTTTTAGTCCTTCTACGTAGGCTGTGTTTTCATTCTCAATTCTATTATACTCATTTTGGATACTTGTCCCTATTTGTTGTAATTTGATAAACATATATTCTCTTCTTCTGGAGTTTTTGGCTTCTTTTTTTTTCGCGAGTTTTCCATGGATAATACTTCTGCCGCAGTTTTGGTGACTATTTATTCAGTTTCCTTTATCTACTTTTCGATAGTACAATTTTTCAACCGCTTGTTTCTTATCTTTTGTCCTATTTGTGTTTGAAATTTCGTTTTTCTATGTTAAAATACTAAATTGGCCCCAAAACATCTATATACGCTGCAAAATATTTTGTAGACCGATGTTTTTTTACCCGAAATTATTAATTTTTATATTTCTAATATTCAACACATTTATTATTAACGTAAATTTAATTAATTAAAAACATAAATGAATGTGGAAGTTCCAATTGATGCTTTTGTGGAAATTTAAAAACAATTAACTATTAAGTAAGTAAACAATAATCTACATGCCAAACTAGTACTTCTCGTATTAGTAATTGATCTATTAATCTAAAATTTGTCCACAAATAGTCACGATGCAATACGTTCGCGTAGCGATGGACCTTCAGTAAACAAAACCAAATCTTGGTTTCAAAACTTCAGTCGTGCGCTTCCAGTTCACGAAGAAATTTCAACATCCATCATTACGTGTCCCTAATTTCGCTCTTTGTTTCACCTGGTTAAAAATTGCCTTCATTAATTGCAATCAAATTCAAATCAAGATTATCCTGCGATAAACAACGCGATTGTTTAATGGACGCGGTACTCCAGAAATAGTTGCGAGCAAGTCAGCTGTTACAATAGCAAGTAAAGGTTAGTTAATGGTACTAGAGAGTGCACCATTGCTTAAAAATCGAGACTATCAGCAATTTTACCGTGGCGAGGTCAGTTGCATGTGATTATTTGCGCCCAATGTCCCAACTCGCGCTACCAATTAAGAAAGATTGCAGTTTAAGCAACAATGGCATTGAAGATGCCTAAAAGTCTTCTAAAATAAAAACAGAAAACGTAATTCATGAAAACATGATCACGGTCTTATAAAGGTACAAAAGTATGTCGCTAATATTCGTTATAAAAATAGTTTTTTACATTATTAGGTGTGTAAGTAAATTTTATTAGGCGAAGAGATAGTTTATAGACCGAGCCTGAAAGCCGTGACCTCTAAAACCTCCGAGCCAAATAAAAAGCTTATACATATAATGTATTTATTTTTTACTTACTAACGACAACAATTAAGCGTTGTTATAATAATTGTGTTCGATATCATCTCGCGTTAGTGTGCTGCTGCACAAAAATATCGGAGTAACCATATAAACGAAAGGTTAGTTATTTGAATTCTCCTGTCATTGTCAATCTCAATTTCAAGTCGTAATTTTAAAGTGATTTGAAAAGGAAACAAATCTTCAATGGATATATATATTCAAATTGCACTATTAGTTTTTGTCATTAATAAATATGTAGATATGTTTTAAGTTTAGCACTTTAGCAATTTTAATAAAAATATCGAAGACTGTTAATTTATTGATCTGGCCGCACACGATAATGTAAGGAACAGATTTCAGAGGGTAGCCTTGCATTGGCACGTGCACCTCTAATGTTACGGGAAAGACCCTGCGGAGCGAAGGGACGCGGGTACAGTCCTAAGAAAGAAAATGTTGGTAGGCTAGCCGCAATCCAGCCGACGCGACGTGTCCAAAAGGCGTTTGGTCTCCCTGTCGGAAAAGTGCTTAAAAACTGTGTTTGTTAAACGAAAATACACATACAAACAGGATAAATGATAATTACAAGCCAAAGCGTCGTAAATATGATCTCTGCGAAGAATTACAGCGATTACAGCTTAATGCAGTAATTTAATTAGATGACTATTGCAATGGGTGGCGATATTTGGAACTTTAGCTCAGGAAAGGTGGCCTGGGAGATTGGCAAGAAGATCTACGAAGTTCGACAACAGACCTGGGGCACTCTCCCGGGTTCGAAAAGTTTGGCCAAACGTTGGAAAGCAGCCAGATGTCCAATTGAAATCGATCTTCAAGATCCGGCGGTAGTTCAAATAACAAAGGCGAAACCGTAAGGATTTAAGACTGTAGAAGTATATTGATCCAGAACAACTGCGATCTGTTATGGCATCACAATATCGAAAATACGCAAACTTCAACGACTACAAACGGTACGTCCGTTTCGCTTGATTCTTATCAACTTTCTCAAAGGGGAAAATAACTAGCAACTAGCAACCGTGGGATTGAACTCAAGGTTAAGTGGCGGGGAGTGGTTGCAGAACTATTTGTAGTATTCAGATACATGTTCTGGTATGTGTGTAGCATACTAAAACGTACTAAAGTTTACAATTGCAATATCAGCTTATCTTTTACTACTTCTGTCATCAAGTTTCTGTGTATGCCTAATGAAAAATTTATATTCATTAAACCACTAATTAACTATAATGTTCACAGTGGTGGACTGTGGCTCAGTGGTAGACCCTATATTTCTAAAATAGAAAATATGCGTTCAATTCTCATAGACCGTGAAAATCTAATGGCAAATCCACTAGAAATCCCCAATCAAGCTTTGGCAAGTATGCAGTTTTAATGATGAACACCCCTTTAACAAATCTGGAAAGGGGTTTACATGGAATTAGATCAGTTTGCAAATTTTAAAAAAATGTCGTCCGGTGGAATTCGAATTCCGCGCTCCCAGACGAATATTTTGAGGCCAGTTCCTCGTCCGCCTCTAAAATAACTGAGCCACGGTCTCACCATACTATTCTGTGCCATTTGTGATGTTTACCCTGTATCAGTTAGGTCTAATTTTCGCTAATAATAAAGCCTGAGCTATGTGCAAATTATTACTTTTATCTATTCCTCAGTTAAAGCAAAAATAAACAAAAATTTATTTTCTAAGGTGCTCACCCTGTACATAGTTCTCCGAAATTTTCTAGGTTGCATGCCAGGTAGACATACGCATATGAATGCAAAATATCATCTTCCTCCAATAAATAGTTTTTGAGGTATATCGCCAACAGGCAGACAGACAGACGAAATTGAGAAATCCTGTTTTTCGTCCGGATTTGCCACATAGTTTTTATGACTTTAAATGATTTTTTTACGCAAAATAGTACAGAAATCATCCTAATAGGTTATGTCGTTCTCGACTTTTTATATTTACATCCGGTTACTGCCTTTACAACAGTTGCGATTGGGATGGCAATTGACTGTAACGTTGCGAGAAAAATTATAAATGTATGAAAAGCAACCGTTGAAAGCAAAAAATACAAATGATAATTAAAGTACAAGTTTCGTTCGTAGAAGCGGATATTAATTTATTGAACAATTAAAGCTTCTAGAGTAGAAATGTAAATACTGTAGGAAGTGAATTATCATATTCATGAACCAAGAATTGAGATTGTATTATTATTACCACGACTACTAGTAAGAATCACAGTATCTTCTCTACAGCAAAGCGTTGTTCATGGATCTCACCGAATATTTTACTTTACGTAGAGGCGCATAAAATCCCGCCACTTATTCATTACTTCAGTACATAATAGTAACGCAAGTTTAGTAACCTTCAGAATGGGGCAACGCTTCACATTAAATTAGACGAATACCAAATACGAAACAATTACGGTTAATTACTGCACGAAATTCAGAAGACCTCGACCGGATTTATTACCTAGGTGGATATTACAAATTCCGCAAACATTTAGAAATTTAGTGTGATCCATGAGAGTATATACATGTATCTACCAAGTAGCTTAATAAATATACAGTCGATGTCAGTATTTATCGGTCCCAGAAAATTCTTCTTTTAATTTATTCTATCTTGAAATATAAATTTCTATACGAAATCTCATCGCTGGCGCAATGGTAACTTAAACCAGGTAATAATAAGCTCGGAAGCTCTCATCGTTTGTCGATAGTTATATTCCGTTCACACGTTTTACAATTAAATAAATTCTCTTACGCATGAAATTATGCCAATGCGTAACATCCTGGCAACTTTCCTCGATAACGCTCAGTGATAAATGATCTAGACTGAGGTTTTATGAACTATACGGTGACCATGGACAGTTCGTGTAGCAGCTTTTCATTGGCAATGTTAACATGAACTTGATTTTATATATAAGGTAAATTTTCATATAATTTAAATAATAATCATAAAAATTATAAATTTTACAGTGCCAGGTACCAGTAACACAAGGAGGGCCTGTAATAAATAACCACCTAGGATGAGTGTTTATAATCGAGAAATTCCATTCAATAAGAACATCAATTACGAAAAACAAAATTTTACAGTTTTTTCTTTCTTAAAAACTCGAACAAACGGAGTGGTAAAAACCCAGATATAATATAGTCTTAAGCACACTATGCGATGTTAATTGGCGACTTTAATGTCAAAATTGGAAATAACGTGGACGAAGCTGAAACAGCACTGGCATGTTGCGGACTAGGAGACCGAAGTAAAAGAGGAAGTTAACACAATATATATTTATTTGCTCGGCTTTTTGGGGTTAGTGTGTTAATTATAACACTAGAGAGGTTATTAATTGTCATTTCATTTGGTTGATATAGATGTAAAACAATTACAAACCAAGTGATTAGGATACGTGATGACGCATTGACGGCTCTCCTTGTTTCTTTGCGCAGCTGTGACTCCGGACCAGAGGCTGGCAAGGGCTCGAAGAGACACTCGATTGTGGTGCGGGGCATAGAAAAAGAAAAAGAAAACCCGAGAGGGGAGATGGACAACGGTTTGACTTCCTGAAAGATGCGTAGGGCTAGATGTTGAGAAGTTCAACCTGAACGGAGCTGTTTAGCTGGTGGCCAACAAGGAGGTTCGGCTGTTGATAGCGCTGCAGGTGCGTAGTCCCGCACAAACGAGCGATTCGACTTAGATAGGGGTTTTGAATAGGCGAAGCTTAGTTCTGCCTCCCTGTAAAGAACTAGCTCCACGGCGAGCACAAAGATGCGTCCGTCGAAAATGCTACCATACTCTTGGCGAACTTCGGATTTAAAACTGGGCTGTCAACGTTCTAGGCGAACTGGAACGGCCGGGGAGCTTCACTTTAAAGCTCTGGTGTAATAATAACGGTTTAGCCGGAAAACTCGCCTTTATATTACTTCCACTTCTTGGACTATTAAGGTACCTTTATTTTCAACGATCGCTTCGCAGTGGAGGTCAATTTACTAAGTTTTATAAAATCAAGCTACAACTTTTTTCAGAAATTGGCCAGAATGATTTGATCCATGTCATGCCGTAGCTGACCTAAATCAGCGCATTTTGACACCAAACACGACCCAATTGGCAGGCAGATTAAATTTATTACCCAATTACGCGAATTTGTCGTTGGGATTAGTTAGGCCGTCGAGCTTTACTTTTATTACCTGACTGGACCTCCAGGGGGGAATTTTTATGCGCCTAATTTCTGGATTCCTATTTAACCTGGAGCATTTCTTAGTTATTACCGTTTTATATTCTTATTTAATTGTTGCACCTTTGATTTTAGCCATTGGTCTTTAACTTATGGTCTTCCTACCATACACATTTTTCCTTATCTTCGCCATATAATCTTCTTTTAAATTTTCTTGTTTCCTCTTCTCGCAAATTTTATCATATATACATCCTTTTATGGAAAATATAAAGGGAGTAACTGGAAAAGGCATGCAGGTGGCCCAAAGTTGAAAGAAGTGGCATGTTTGTTCATCAGTGGACAATATAGTCTATTGAAAACAAAAATGATGAATACTATGAAATGCCTTGTTCAGATCAATAAAGGTAAAATGGGTTTCCAAATTGTTTGCTTTGATCTTTTCTATTATGTGTCTCGAGGAAGAGATATTATCTTAATAAGGTCGATAGGTTGAAAAGCTACTTTGTTCTTTCCCCACTTCTACCATGTTCTTTTGTATTTAATTTTTTAGTTCTTCTAAAATTTATGGCTACAAAAGGAATAATACCTATCCTCCGATAATTTACACAGTCGTTTCTATCCTTTTTTTTAAGTATAGGTCATATAGATATAGTATATGCCGTATTTTATTCATGTGGTACTTTTCATCTAATCAACAAACAATACTAGGCGGTAAGATGCAGAATCATTGCATACTACTTATACTGCAACATCCTGACCCGAATAAATTAGTAATCTTTAATTCTGAGATGATAGTCTCTATCTGAAAAACAATTTTTACATATAAGAACTGTTTGCTCGTGTCTACAATTTTTCCTTGTCAAAAATGGGACACAACAAATACAGGCTAAATGTTGTACGAGACAAAAAAAAGGGCAAAATTAAATGCATCCGCATTGCAGGAATTCGAAGCGTTCCTGTGGCTCAGGCATCGAAGACCTGCTTGACCCGTGGGCTACCGGCGAACAATGAAATGAATGCGCAGGCTCGTTCGCAGGCACTGAAATTCGAATCCCATCACGGGTAATATTTTTTTATTTAAAAATGGATGTAATTTGCATTACCAAGTGTTTCCTTCTATTGTTTCAGTATTATTAGAAATGTAAAATAGCTATTAACATATCTAGTATCATAACTGCCGCAGATGTTATTTTGAAATCGGAGCTTGTAGAGCAGAATTTTATTTACAACTGAATTATCTATAAGGATACGAATTATTGACACTTTTTTATAAAGTTAGTTTTTCATCCCAAAATATTTATGCTTTCATAGTTCTGAAAAATCGCTAGACGTCGAACCTCGAGATATCTGTAGTTGGGAACTTACAAAACTTACCCCGAATTATATTCAAAGGTAATATAATAAGTATTACGCTTATTATCAATGGTTTTTCGATGAATATTATGAGTTATAACACAAAGTCCCACGGATTCGTTGTATTTTCTGGCATTGGGATTATAACGCAATTCTTAAAAAATATAGATTATTAGGCGTACTACGAATTATATTTAGGAAAAAAATATAATGATTTAAAATATATACCAGAGAGAGCGTAATTCTATTTTATTACGTGAGTATCAATACTAATGATCAATGTTTGTCTCAAAACACACTTTTTGTTGCTTTTTATGCTTAAAACGCAGGACCTAACCTAGAAAAATCAACTGAAATTTTGAAATTAGTTCATTTGACATGTGAAACAAAACCAAGTTAGCTGGTACCAAATCGAAAATCGTAAGTCGCTGTATTGTTAGTATGGTAGGAGGTCCTATTAGCCAATGTTCTAAATTGAAGAGATGATAATTGGCTCAAAATTTAACGAATTACATTCTCAATTAAATCATACGATACGATTCTAAACATTGGAATAATTTGAACATTTTTACAAAAGATTGACAACCACTTGCCATCGAAATCTTTAGAAGGGCGCCACTTTAGAATTGCAGCATGATTTTCCTGTTTAAGCAAGCATAGTTGGCTTCATTTTTCGTTAATGCTAAGCTGCTATCGCAATGCCGATTTCGTGAAAACGGTTGAAAATCGGCAACAATTTCCACACAACCTAATTAGAGCAGGTGGCTGCGCCATTTCGATGTCTATTCCCACGAGAAAATCGAGTATCGAAACGGCCAAGTCATTGTCGTAACTGCATAAACACTAAAAGCCACAAAAAGCGGCCTTGAACTTGTCGAACACAAAAGGAACTTTCCCAATCGGGTGGAAACACTCACCGACACAATGGCGTTTTGTCCGCATACGCGCCTTGCATTTTTGAACGTGTTGCAATCGCATGTGTACCATATGCTTATGGAAATTCTAATGTAATAAGGTTTTTACGTCCGGTATTTACAGAAGAAAGCCGTGTTGACTTGCCACATGCTGTGAATGAGTGCGCTGAGTTGGATAATTATATGTAATTTCTTTTTAGTGTACATGACAAATGGACGTCTTGGAACGAAAGCCAACTTGAACTTCAGGTCTAATTGCGCT
This sequence comes from Agriotes lineatus, assembly GCA_940337035.1. Taxonomy (NCBI): domain Eukaryota; kingdom Metazoa; phylum Arthropoda; class Insecta; order Coleoptera; family Elateridae; genus Agriotes; species Agriotes lineatus. The sequence continues at coordinate 104,083,118 of OW679201.1, forward strand.
TGCGTAATAGAGTTTACTCAATGCTTAGACGATTTATTACGGCATAAGCCTGATCTATTTTTGATTGATTCACAGCGGAGGAAAGGAATCCGAGAAAGTAAATACTCGATTGCTATGGACTCAATAAGCAAGAACGTTGCATTTATACAGAGGATCAAAGTCTAAAACCTAAATTTTAATACAATTGTGCGTTTCTGTCCACTATACAGGGCCATGTGGTGATGGCTTTTGTACCCTGCTCGATTGCATTTTTAGTTCTCCTCAATATTTATTATACATGTCTTACACCAATAGTGAGTAGTTCCAAAGATATTTGGGTCTTTTTCAAAATTACCTCTATTTTTCTACATAAAAATTGTTGGTGGGCGATAGAAAACAAAATTTTTGAGTAAACGTTTATTTATTAAACTGAAAAAATAATTAGATGCAAGATCATTGGCAATTAAAAAATTAGAATCAGAAAATGTTAATTAAATAAAGACCAAGACTTTGATTTTAATATAAGACAATATAAAACAACTTAATTTAAACAATCAACGCAATAAAACACCGATAACTTATAGAGTGTGTTCGAACAGACTACCATTTCCTTAGAGGAAAAATTTAAACATTTCAGGTGGTTGGGGTTTCAAAACAAACATTTCATTTCACGTAATCCCAGAAAATTGAAATGGTCATTTGCTGGTCACATCGCTAGAGAAAATAAAGACAAATGGCATACACGAATTTTGTCATGGAGACCATATGAACACCGCAGACCAGTAGGACGCCCCCAAATGAGGTGGGTTGATGACATAAAACTAACAGCGGGCCTGAACTGGATGAGAAGAGCAAACAATAGACAAACGTGGAAAGCAGAGCTAGAAGAGACATACATCCAAAAATGGATATGAAGCTAATGAAGAAGAAGAATCCCAGAACAAAAATCGCAGAGAGTTAAGTTAGGCGATAGAGGAGGCCAAGTCATTGAATCAGCTCTTCCCATGCTCCGATTTGATATCCAAATACTTAAATACTAGCTTTTGAGCCCACTACATGGGTAAAATCGAATGGTAAATAAAAAATCTGGTGTGATACACTCACACAACTTCCTTTTACAGTGATCTTATAATTAGTCAAAAATTTAATTTTTAATTTTTAAGCATTTGTCAAAAATTTTCAAAAATTACGAATTCTACAAAAACGGTACAAAATAGAGCGTTAGTTGAAGAGACAAATTTTCTCTAAAATCTTAAGCAGAATTCAAAAATGTAATAATATACCGGGTGTTCTATTTAAAATAGGAGTTAATAAAAAAAATAGAAAGAAAAACAAAAGAAACCCACTTTAGAAGTTTTCAACTGGAAAATCACCTATCTCACGTCAATGCACATTAAAAATGTAATAAAAATGTAAAGTTTGAAAAAAATCGTTAGAGCCGTTTTTGAAAAAATCGAAAAAAACTGAAAAATCACAAGAGTAAACACCTACTTCCGGTTATGCGATTTTCTTCAAAAGCTTGCTGTCTCATCTACATAGTACACAAAACTTATATATGAAGTTTCAACGCCATACCTCTTTTCGTTTTTGAGATATTCTGTTCACAGACAGACACACAGACAGACAGACACACAGACAGACAGACAGACACACAGACCAATGAAAAAAAATATGTTTTTTGGGATCAGGGGACTCTAAAACGTGAAGATTTGTTGAAAACTCAATTTCGAATTTTTGGGGTGAATCCAATACTTCCTTTATCGTAAAAGGAAGTAAAAAGTCGCAGAAGAAAAGGTTTTAACGTCTTTAATATAGAAAACATGTTCAAAATTATGTACAAAATAGGTAAAAATATCTTAATACTGCTACCAATACTGAAACAGCAAAAGGAAACACTTAGAAATGCGAATTACTTTAATACGCAACAAAACAACATTCCGTAGATGAGATTCGAACCTGGGGAATGCGATTGTTAGCCAAACGCTGTATCCACTCGTCTGCAAAGACGTACACATCATGCTTGTTTGTCGCTGTGCTGTAAGGAACACGCGACACGACGGCCGATCGCGGACGAAGTGCGTACGATCGCTGCCGATGAAAAGGTCACGCAGAGACGCAGGCGTTTATATACCGTGTGTCCACAGAAGTACGCACCATAGAGGTAAGATAATGCTAATAGAATATAAATATCAACCAGTGCTGTGACCACCGTCCCTTTTCTTGTACCATTTATAACAATATTGTTTCATACAGTGGCGAGTCAGAAGCCAGAAAACAACGTTTTTGCGTGCCGGCGATCACAGCATTAGCCGATCTTTCGATTCTATTTGGTTATCCTATGGTGCGTCCTCCTGTGGACACACGGTATAAATATTACATCAGCTTTCTATAAAGGTGTGGTGGTGTGTCGTCATGTAGGTCTGAAGGTAAACTTCTTCCAGCAGTAGGGATAAGTTACTCCTTAGAGAATTAGAATAACATTCACCCGTTAGATGATTTTTGAAAAAGTACGGACCTACTATGTAAGTTCCCATTATGAACCATCCCCCCCCCCCCCCCCCCAAACCTATAGCCTGTGTAACTACGCCACTGTTCTTAAAGGTTCAGTGGAGAGGAAATTATTTAGAAACGAATTTGCGTCCATGTTGTTCATTATGAGTTGGAAAAATAAAGCTGTTATCAAAATAGTCATATCCTATGTAAATCTTGATGGAGTTCTACTATATGGTATGGATAAACTCTGTTCTTCCGTATAATGCGATTAGTTAAAGCAGTGGTGACACTAATCAACTTTATTGTCACAACTGACAATGTTAGTAGTTTGTCAAGGGTAATACCACAAAAGATGAACATTTTTTGAGATCTTTTTTCGTTCAACTACAAATTATTGCGTTGAAATTTCGAGAAACCAAAACTGCGTTAAAAATTCCACGAGACCGCCGGTCGAGTGGAATTTGAGCAGTTATGGTTGAGAGAAATTTGCAATAATTTGCATGTTGACGCAAAAAAACCTCTTAAAAAAAATTCCCTTGAGTGGTATTCGGAAAGATTATTCAACAATATTGGTAGATGACTTTTACCTTGTTCGACAGCACACATTTTTAACGTTTTCTACTATTAATTCAAGACTGGAACTTCCAACACGATTATTATGAGTTTTTAGAACGACGCTGATTTACAAACCTCACTTTGACGTTGTGGTGAAATGTCAGTCAAAGGCTACTCACTAAATTGAAATCATTGAAACTAATCGGGCTCGCGTGAAAACACTGTTCGAAGACATTCAATTTTGATTGGCCGTTTCTGACAAATTGAACAATTTTGATTGGTTTGTTAATTATAGTATTGAATAATCAAGGGTATACCACAAGCAGTGGATATACTTTTGACAAATATTTTGTCGTTTCCATGTAAATTATTGCGTTTAAATTTCACGATACAAAATTACATCAAAAATGTCACGAGCCGAAGGCGAGTGACATTTAAATGTGATTTTGTTGAGTGAAATTTGCAATAATTTCTATGGAAATGGCAAAATATTTAAAAAATATATATCCACTTCGAGTGGTATTTGGAACGACTATTTAACAATATTAATACATAACGATTAACTTTATTGAAAAATAATCCAACAATTAATATAATTATTCATTCTCAATTAAATTCAGCGGAATACTTCCAAAACACAGCATTTTAAAATTCTTAAAACAAGCCACACAGTTTGTTGGGGTTTAGTGTTACGTAACCTAGCGATATCACTAAGGACAGAACATCGTTGCTAAGCGATACGTCGCAACAAGGTTATTTATTTTTTGAGTACGTACATTGTTTTGTGAATATTTTGCATGGTGCCCAATATTCAGTGATATACTGCTGTTATTGGTTGAAAAAAGTAAATGTCTGCAATGTGATTGGCTTATATGTTATAGTGTTGAATAGTCAGTAGTATTCAGGTTAAAATGAAATATTTTCAGTAGTTTTCAGGTTAAAGTGATATATTTAACCCAGTGTATAACTAGGAACTGAGAACATAACAAGTGCGTTATGATAACGACCGAGTGAATAATAATATTGTATTTTTTCGTCGCTACTTGACTATATCGAAACTGCCACTTTCGTATGTGGGTATTCATACTACGTTTAATAATAGAAAATTTGATTATTTTTAAGAATAATATACAATACATATCTAGTTTACAAACTGTATTATTGCGATCCACTTTGGGCAAATGTCGCATTCTGATTACTATAATAGTAAGATGTGTGCAGACTCAGCTATAGCAATTAAACCAAGTAGATTGTATAGTAACTGTATATTATGTGACATTCATTATAGTTTTAAATCCCGATCTATGGTCATTTATTATGAGTTAGCGTAGGCGAAAAATGTTTTAAAAGGAAAGTTTGGCTGGCTTCCCTGCTCACAAAATAACCCTTCATCTTTTCATCCCTTCAACAAATTCCAACCCTTCAGCAAATTGATAAACCGAAGAACCTGGTTCTATCAATCATATGCATTCTCCGAAGTACTTCCTAAAAGTGCAATAATTAAGAAGACTTCAGACAATGGGCGTGGAAAAAGCATTTTTTACACAAAAAGAAACAGACCCATTTTACAGTGAATTAATTTGACAGTTTAATGATAAAAGAAGAATAAAAATAAGTTGATAATAATAAACGTATTATCTGTTCACTAAACTAATGCAACTATCAATGTAAACATTTATAAATATATCCTGAGTGTCCTCTTCTATTTCATTTCATTCCTGGAATGTACTTTAAGTCTAGGAAAACAGTTAAAAATTATAAGTTATGAAATGGAAGTTGTCAAAAATATTGTGAAAATATATTTACATTAAACAAAGTCAGTAGTATATTACTACAGGCTGTTTTTCCCTTTCTAGTACGGCAACCCTTTTTCTAATATTATTATTGATGTTCACATTTGCTTAAAAATTTAAAAATACATTGTAATTGAAAGCGTCACTTTGACTATTTTCTCCAAATTTCAAATTTGAAGTTTTTAAGTGTTGCTAAATTCAAAACTGAAAGTTGCCAAAACGTTGCGACAACGTTAGAGCTGTATGATAGTTTAGTGAAAAAGTACCTAATAGCTAAGGTTTCCTGAAATTTGGTTTACTGCGGCACACTAATTTGTTCGTTTGAAGAAAGTAGAAGTAATTTCTTCAAAGGGTTCAATCGCATGGTGTAAAAAATATGGGGTCTTTCATTAAAAAGAAATGTTATAGCTCCTTATAACTCTCAAATATCTAAAAATTCGAAAAGTTCGCGCTGTAAAATAAAATTCATGTTTATTTATGTTATGTTCTTTTTCTCTGAATTACTAAAAACAAGACTGCTATAATTTTTTTAAATAAGCTGGTAAATGCCATTTGATTCACAAAAAACTTCATAACCTCTAAGTTTTTGATGAGAATTTCAAAAGTAAGATATGCACGTGTAGGTGAAGGCATAACCGATGATAGTGTATAAAAATATATAAGATTTGCTTTCCGACTGTCGCCGCCTCCCAGTACTCAGTTTCCAAATTTTTCCGCCATGGCAATCTTCTTCTCCAATATCTCTAGTCTTCATGGTCCCACTCACATAATCTATCTAATCTCTTCGTGTTTTTTTCTTCGTTCCTTTTTATCAATATTATAGAGGCAACATCACAAGACATTAACAAAGATTGGTAGCGAACTAATAGAAATATTCAAGATCGAGGAAGATCCGTACCAACGCTGTTATCAACCTTTTACTCTTTTAAAGATATATTTGGACAGGACCCTACAAGGCTAAACTAATAAATGTATCGGTGGAACTAAGGATGAAGATGATTTAAGATGAATACGTATGAACACCTTATATGAGTACTGGGCATACACAGAAAAGGTATTGGAGGAAAATATCAACGTTCAAATTAAATAAACAATAAACAAAGGTAAAAAAGTGCTAAAAACCTTGAATTTAATTTTGTAGGATTATAACAGCACAAAAGAAACAAAGATGAGAATACGTATATACTCGTAGAAGCATAGTCGAAAGTTTAACAGCATCTGGTGCAAAGTGTGAAATTTAAATAAAAGGAATACATGTTTGCTTGCCGCTGAAATGAATTGCCTTAAAAGAAGTTGCTGGAAATTCCGAATTGAAAGCGTGAGAAATGAAGAAATTAAGAATTGTATGGGTATGGCAGGAACTATAACAAAAGAACTAGGAAAGACACAGTTGATTTGGATTAGAAATACAAAGCAGTTAGACGAAGGCAGATGGCCAAGGAAAATATTCGAATGGGTTACACCAGAAAAAAGAAGGTTGGCCTTAAAAACCTTTATAATACGATTTCTCTCCTATGAAAAAGTGAAACCAAAAACATTTTAACAATGTTATTGAGAATCGCGAAAACTGAAAGTAAATTTGACAAATTGTAGTATTATTTATTTTTTACTCTATGTACTAGAAAAATATAACGTTCTAACCCAATTTATTTTTATTTTAGAAATCGGGAGGAATTATATACAACAGAATCCAGCGAGGTTGTAAAATATGGGAAGAGGGAAGGAAAACGATTAAAATAATGGTCAAATTAGTTGGATTTTTTTTCAAATTCTAGTTTTACAGTTTTTGTGAATTGATTTCGATATATAAATTTTTGAGTGGATATGTTAGGACTGTGTGTAGGTGTGTTAGTTTTAAAGAGTATCCAAAATGTTCTGAAATATGATTATTTTTTAAAATTTAAATATTGCTGATTTCATTTGTTTCATATTTAAACACAACCCAGCTGAGCTAAAGCACAAAATTGTAAAAAAAATTCGTAAACGTTTAAAAACAATTATATGACATTTTGTCGTTTTTAAAATTATAGAATTCAACAGATGAAATGCTCCGCATACCATAAATTTAAAAAAGATCTCTCGCGTAAACAAAAAATATTTATGTACAACTGCATTAGGAAGTACTGTTTATAACATTGCTTTGCGGCAATAAAGTATTATAAAGTACGTTACTATATTTTACTAGTACTATAAAGTAACTTTACGTCACCTGTCATTGTCAAAATAAATGCTTGTCAATCTCAAAGATCCGTCTCCTTTATTGATCTCGCTCGCAAAACTCGCTGGACTATAAAACAGACTCATCAAATAATGTCATACATTATTCACTTGTTAATATAAATAACTATTATTGAGGTTGGCAGCACAATATACAAAATATAATAATTTAAAAAAAATTCTCATCTGAAAATATTGGCTTTGACTAGATTAGGTTTATGAAAACTGTTATTATACTAATAATATTGCCAGCACAGATTGGAAAATTTTCAAAGTAGAAGTATTAACAGTTTACAGTTCAATTAAGTTCGCTTTAACGGTCTAAGTTTTACACAATTCAGGTAGGCGAAACAAGAAAAGTGTAGCGTTCAGGTCGAGTCTTCGAAGTTGTGACTTCCCTATTATCTGTTGTTAACAATTTTAATTAAAATTATCTGATCTGCTGTATATACAGATGTAAAATTTCTCGTATGATGTTTATTGTAATAATCATTTAAAAATCACATTCCATTTTGCATGTAAAAGGATTCGGATCGTAAATAAAAATAGTAATTTTGAGTTACTTTACATTAGGTCTAGATAGATAATTCTGAAAATACATTAATTTGCTTATGTAAAATAAAAATCTAACCAAAAAAGAATAATTCTCTTAAAGATATCCTCGAATACACATCAATATTAGATACAAAACAACTCTATTATATGTCGATATAGACATGAAAGTAGAACCATAATCGATGCTATGAAAGGGACAAATTGCAGATACGAGAAAAGTATTCATACACAAAATATGAAATAAAATAAAAGAAGTATATAAATTGAAAGATGAACGATACTTCAAATAACGCAAGAATTCTACAAGAAGCTGTACAAAATCCAGTAGAACAAAGAAATGAAACCGATAGAATGCGAAGAAGAGTCATCAATCAAGGATCGAAAGAACTAAATGCAACCTTCAAGAAGATGATAGTTGTAGAAGCCACAAAAATCGAAGGTTTCAAGTTGAAAGCAAAATTCCAGTGTATTTATTTAATGCATGTTTACACAGCGATATTATACTCCTAGTGTATGAAATAATGTAGTAGCGATGGTTTTGGATATGAGTGCAATATATCACATCCAACAAATTATAGACCAATCGGCTTTCTTTCTCATGTTTACAAACCAATTGTGGATTTCTACCAAAGTAGTGAGTCAGCGGGTTAAAGAGAAAGATGTAGAACAACTATCTTCAAACAATAATTGTTTTAGTACAGAAAATAGTCGATCCCAACAAACTACTTGGATTAATAGTCATTGACTTCAAAAATGCACTTGATACTGTTGTAATACCAGCGATACCAATAGAAATCACAGAATATGGAATCGACTACAGATTTTCGAAGTTGATAGACCAAATTCGGAATTGGAATAGGTATTCGACAAGGGGATACCATATTGCCACACTTATTATTCACGCCAACATTAGAATACGTTTTCAAAACCTTAAAATGGGTACAAAAAGGTATACAAGTTGGCAAAAACATTTAAATCACCTGCGGTTTGTAGAAGACATAGTAATTACCACACGCAACATTATTGATGTAGAGGCGATGCTAGAGGTATTGCAAGAAGTTCCCCCAAAGGTCGGACTAGAAATTAATATACACAAAACAAAGATTATGACAAATCTTGTGTTGAGCAGAGACGTATCAGTGGATGGAAATATCGTTAAAACAGGTCTTCGAATATAAACATCTCGGACATGAAGTTCGAATAGGCAAAGACAACCGAACGTGCCAAATTTAGAGACGAATTGGTTTAGAACGAGCTTCTTTAGGAAAACTTCGACACTTATTATAAACCATGCTATGAGCAATGGTTTGTTCCTTTTTTTATATATGGGCAGAAACTCTAACTCTAAACAAAAAATCAGTAACGAACTATGGAAAGGGCTATATTAGAAATAGCAAGCGGTGAATTAGTCAAAGAACGCAAATGGAGCTGGGCAGGGCATGCGGTCGGGCTCCATAACAGTAGTTGCGCAAAACGAATAGTTGAATGGAGGTCCCGAGAGATACAAAAGTAGAGGAAGGCCACCAGGTATTACCTGGACAAGTATGAGCATTGTAGATATGTGTTTTTAGGTCCTGCACAACTTTAGATCAGGTTTGGCTTTGTCACAAAAAAGTCGCTTTATAAATAGAACACTCTAAAAATTATATTTTAGAATAGGATTTAGTTTATTATCCACTCATTTAGGTAATTGCTTGTTAAAGTCATTTCGAAGTGACTGCAAAAATTAAAAATAGTTGTGGTGGTTCCTTAAATTTTTATGAATTTCAAGCAGTAAATAATTTTTACCGGTTTCAGGATATTAAGTCTTTGTTTACATATACAAAAGTAGGCTGGTAACTAGGTCATAACTTATCTGTAGGGTAAAGGAATATTACCCTACATGGCAACCATAACCACACAGCAACCGATAAACTATTGAACAAATCACGGATGTTATGAATCATAACAGCCTCAGATGTTTTAAAAGCCTCGCTCTACGAGCTCGGATTTCAAAACATCTGCGGCAGTTATGATACTCATAACATTCCTAGATTTCTTAATAGCTATAAAATTACCTTCATATTTTTAATTATAGTAGCACAGTTGGTTGTTGAAACGTATTTTTTGTTATACGTTTATGAAAATTTATATAAATTTATCAATCACTTTGTGATACAAAACTTAGGTTTCGTATGTAAACAATAAAAAAATCATCTTAACGAGGCTTTGATAAAATGAGCGGATTTGAACCTTGGGTAGCGCAGTGGTAGAGTGTTAGGCTTCCAACATGCGAATTCTCAGTTCAAACCTGAAACTTCTAGTAGGTACTCTATGTCATTAACATGCATTTTATGTGGTTAACTTAAACAACAGATTTATAATATATTTAAATTTTTATTTCATATCTTTTAAATAGCTACAATAATAACTGTTTCTTCCATGGTTTTATTTAATACACTTTTTAAATTTTTGTCAAGCAGTGTACACCGTGTAAAATAAAGAAACTTACTTCAGATTTCCTTATCATTTAGCTTAGTGTCTTCTAAGATTTGCTAAGATTTGGAAGAAGACGGCGTGTTTATTTTAGCCAGATATATTTACATTTTAATGTATGTGGCTAGCTCTAGTCATTACACTAATTGTAATTAAATATGCTTTATTGCCGTTGAACTTGAGCCATTAACAGTGTCGTTATTAGCAACACTGAGCAGACTGCCCAAGTAATTCAAACTACGCGAGCATAAGAAAAGCTCGGCTAATTACTTGTTAATTCACAATTTGCATGTTACACTTTGAAATAATTCGGTCTAAAATTGTAAATGCGGCGTTTTATAGTTTTTGCCTTAATTTAATTAGGAGAAATTCCTCAATTTCTGGTTTTTATGTTAACCATTTACGTAAGCCCCAGGAAAGCAGCATATTTGCAAGTCGGAAATTATACGCATTTGATGTCTCGAAGAGCACAGGAAGTTCCGTTCGTAACGTCAATTTGCATTATAATTTTAAGAATATATCAATATAGATCATTAGTTAGGTACTATTTATAGGTTTACAGTTATAGTCAATTATCTAAATATATAACACTGTTTTATAAACATTTATAATCAAGTTTTGGATTTTGAGGAAATTTGTATAGGTTTACAGTTGAACAAAATGTAATGATAGAATATAGCTTGAAACAATTTTTTGGCTTAGCCTAATTGTTTCGCCATTTATCCAATTATTTCAGGCTTAACCTGTATATTTTTAGTTGAATTATAAATCCTTTACATTTCGAATTCGTAAATTTTCCGAAGCAGCGTATTTTGTACCTGCATCAAGTTCTTATCGTTTGCGCAATGCCCTCTCGACCTGCGCTATCTCTTATCAGAGTGCAAGCCTTCTTTCGGGCACGAAATTTTTGTCCGAGGCATTCGCTGTCTTAACCTGAGTCCGCCGTCACCGGCACGGCTAAGGCCTGTTTTTAATTATGTCAAATTACGTGCGCTCAACCAATCTCTATGAGCTTTGTGTTCCTAAGGGCTGATTATGATCAGGTACGATTGCGCTTTTCTGTCTTATTATCTCCATAGTAATTATATTTTCCTTAGCTCTTAATTATCAGTTTCAACCACGAGTTTATCTCGGAGACCAAGTCGCTAACCTCATCGCACTTTCGACACCCGCTGGGTTCGGCGTATTTGCCGCCTTTTGGAGATGCTTCGAAGCAATTTTCGGCGCATCCATGGCGATTTCAACAAGGGTTGTTGCCGTTTACGTCCAGCTTATGTTTCGAGGTTAGTTAGTGCTATTCCGGAATTATTTATCAACTTATCTTGAATACCTGGTTTTTCCATTTAAACATTTTAAACCCGTAATGATTTGAAATTTAAATTCATATATTTTGTCATTATTTACATGTAACGTTTAATTTCATACATGCTCTTGTTTTACATTTAAATTTTTATACTTACCTATATTTAATTATGCTATATTTAAAGCTGCTACTTTGATGTGTATTTCGACCCTCTGTAAAAAGTACAGTCACGCTTTTTTATTTCAATAGCCTAAACAGAAGGTATTATTAAATGATTGAGGTATGCATATCCCATGAATAATTTGAATTTAGAGTTATTAAAATAACCCGAAAGGGGTTTCTTTAATTTTATGCGTGTCGCAACCTTCAGTTCACGTACACAATTTGGTTATAATATTATTTGCATTTTAATTATTCTGATAATTTACTACTGACATTTAAAGACTTTTCTATTATTGATTATTAATTAAACGCTAGTCACTTGTAGTTTATTTTTCTTATTATTGGAAATCTTTTGATTTCTGGCGCCCATTTCCATTTCCTTTCCTTTTTTGAAGACATTCCAGGGTACATAGCTGATGATTTGAACCTACGATCTAAGGCCGCCGATATTTGAGTTAGCTAAAGCCATTGCGGTGAGTAAAGAGTTTTTTAGAGCTGCCGTGGTGTATAAACGGTAGGGGGGTTAATCTGCGATTTTCTTTACTACCATCAATTATTTTAATTAATTAATCGCAGGTCGCCTTCTTTATTGTTTCAAGCTGAAATAGTTGTACAACTGTTAATTGCCTAAATCAATATTTTCTATTATTACACACCACACATACACTTAAAATATAATGAAAATTTGGCAGGCACGCTGGTAGCAGCTTTGATTCAAATTAGGAGGACTATTGATCGCCGCCAATATGTGAAAAATCGCTATCATATCTACGGAATAAGCACCTTGTGGGAATACGGTACTTTAAGTAGCGCTGACACTATATGAAAATAATTACAGCCAAGCATATTATGGAAAAAATATGATCAAATCGAATAACCAGTCAGTACATAGGGAATAATGTATAATAACAAAGCTATATAAATGGAAAAAAGAAGTCCACTGTATAAAATTACCACATTGAAGTACAAGATCAAAAGCCTTAGTTCTACTTCTGTTATGAATGGTTTATCTTATTTCAGGACCGGACCACTATAAGTTCGATACTTTTAATCTGTTAAAGAAGCAATCTGTCACTTTGGAGTAAAATGACGTTTATCCAACCCCCCCTAGTTATAAGGCTATAATTAGATTGATCTTAAACCCATTAAGTGGCCCATAAACCAAAATTCACTAGTGAGATAAAAACATATTACTGTTGGTACTTATTGTTGGTGGCACTGTCAGCCTATGTAAAATTCGAAGTTGGCAGGTTAGGAATTGTGATAGTCTGTATCAAATATCAAACAAAACCTAAGCTGCTAACTTTGAATTTGATATAGACTAACAATATACTTCAGTACTGCCAAATGTATAACACAAATCATCGGCGACAGATATAAATTTATTTGATCTCTCGGTACCTTACTTCACTCCCAATTAATTCGACTTTTCACAGCTATCAATACAGAATTTATGGTTTTTTGTACTTATTGAGTTGTTGGATATAAGTGTGTATGGCATGCGTGTGTTATTACAAATTAGTCACTCGAGAAAGACTCCTCTCGGCTTGAAGGCCTCGATGCCTCAACTTTTCTCTCGTGGATTGTTTGAAATGTAACACACCTGTACCATAAATAACTATTTTCCATATTATATTGTCTCCAGAAGGTATTTTTGCGGCTTGGTATTTAAAATAACATTTATTAGTAAGTATCAACTCGATAATTAATCTAGATATGGTTTAATGTTAGTACTTATAATAAATACGCATTACTTGTAACTATCGTATGACAAAAAATAAAGTTTATCAAGGGTGCTTTTGGAGTTTTGAAGTCATATGTACAACATGTTCATTAAGAAAGTCCATAAAGGGCGGCTGTGGAAACGTATGAATTATATGTCCGTGGCACTGTAAGTCAATGTCAAATTTGAGGTTAGTAGGTTAGGTTTTGCGTCAGTTTGTGTCAAAACTGACGCAAAACCTAACCTGCTGACTTTGAATTTGACATAGACCTACAGTGCCATCAACATATTATTCATACGACTGAAATTCCACAATCGCCTCTTATGTACGTTTTTAATGAACATGTGGTAGTATAACACCAGAAAATATGAAGCTGTCGTTTGACATTTGTTACAGAGTGAGGTTAGGATCTTCTTCTTCTGTTGCGGGCTTTGGACGTATTTCCGTTTTACGTTTATTACGGGATGTATTGATCACGTTGCGATATTAGCCACTGTGAGCTACTGTCTACAAAATGTTAGTGATAAGGATTAAGTATAATTTTCTGGTGTTACATGACTTTAAAATTCCAAAGGCATCTTTGATACACTTTCTTTTTGGCCATACTATATCTCAAATATATCAGCTGTTCGTCAGCAACACCCATAACGAACATCGAAGGCGACGGAAAAGTAACTGCCAGGAAAGTCGCAATAAGAAGTATCCACTTTTGAACTCCTTAAAGATATGATCTCACTCGCACTACGTGCTCGTCAGCTCAACATCTTTTCGTAAATAAACACGTGTTTAATTCACTTGGTGTATAATATCTATTATCTTCATCGGTGTTGTTATAGATTAACCTAATTAATTTTAGTATCGTTAAAAGCTTCATTACCGCACCCTTTGT